>JAYMTA010001838.1:0-18510 GCA_036897625.1 Pelargonium cotyledonis
GGTTAAGAAATAACTTGATGTCAGAAAACCAAGCCCGCAGAATAGAAGAAAATATGAAAGATGACAGAAATGGTAGATTTCTATTCAAGCATTGCAATAAACAAAAAGGCTAATGAGGAGAGGAGGGGGAGTGAACAGTTCATCAAGAAGGTGTACAGGCAACATACCTGTACCATTTCACTGACAAAACTTAAGCCTCCAGGTCCAATTAACGATCCTGCTAGCAAATACCCAGTAATAACCTACAAAATTCAAGAACAAAACAACAGTTAAGTAGGATTTGGTGATAAGCAAAGTGAATAGTACATTCAAGTATTGTAGAGATTAAAACTGAATGCATTGCTCAAGTTCCTATAAAACTCAACCAATTGGAAAGTAAAATGTATCTCTGATTTTTTTTTTTAATGTAATATGTATCTCTGAATTAAAACAAAGAAACAAACAGCGAATAGTAAAGGTTCAGACCGGCTGTCCAGCACAGGCAAAGGCTATCCCACCACAAGTAGCAGAGACAATGACAACTACTAGATCAGATATCAATCTGCAAATAAATAATTTTGAACAGGTTGTGTAAGCCAACTATTTCTATTAGCCACATACTTATAGGAAAAAATAGAAGAACAGTGGCATGCTCACCTTAAGTCTACTTGCAATACTGGATACTTTGACTTGAGATTGGATATGATAAACACATTGTCCTGAAGATAAATTGCCCAACAAGATCAATCATTGGTAACTGGAAGAATTGGCAAACTGGTAAGTAGTTCTTTCAAGCAGTACTTTCAGTATGCAGAACTTCTTAGAGTGTCATGTCAAAATAATTGCAATAGATCAAATGATAGGGAGGAGGTTAATAAGCAATTGGGCAGGTTCACTTTGCAGTTCAACGCTTAGGCTAAGAATGAAAGGTGGTGACTGAATGAGCAGGTATTACGAATAAATTATATGATTTTCCACATCAAATCTTTCCTTCTGCACAGGGATATGGTTTGTGAAGACTATTTCCAGGGAACTTCAACTGAAAGTCACCACTGCCTTTGAAGGTAGCTGATTTGGGATCTAAGCGTTCTTTTGTATGGAGGATGTACAGATCTTAAGCCAAATTTTAAGCAGACAATTTTTCCATCCTCTACAGATTTTGGTTTTATGTAGTGATGGTTCAAGAACGGGTCAATAATATGATGATATAGTGGTTCACTTGCTCACTGAATTCAGAATATATTTCTTGCAAGGACTTCGATGGAACAGTCATCCTTTTGCTTAAAAAAATGTGCTCTTTGGCTTACTTCTATTCCATTCCCCCCTATAGAAGCAGAACTTCTATCTTTTTCTAGAATCTAGACAATGTTTACACCTAGAATGAAACACACTGAAAATTTTCTTCAATATTTGTTAACAGGATAAAAAGTCTTCAATTAAGTATACATACATACCTTTCGATCTATTAATGTTGGCATATCTTCCTGTCGGTTCTCATTCTCCAGATTGAAGACATCATGAAACTTGAATGACCTAAAAAAGGCGAGAAATACGTCAGTCGCCATCAAAATTGGGACTATGGAATCTAACATACTTTGACAAGAAAATTTAGTCCCGACTACTTCGAACATGAGATATGAACAACTGAATCAGGATACAGGTACATACTTCTCCTCCTTCGTGTCATTTTTCTTTGACTTAACTCTGGCTACAGTTTCCAGAACTGCCTGACAAAGTCAAGTGAATAACATGTTAAGCACGAAAACTTGCAATAGTTTTTAGTTTAAAAGAATCACCCACTAGAGAGCTATTATGATAGTAATGATCACTGTATGGCTTTGAGACACTTTGGACAACAGTTATTGTGCATGTTGGTTTGATTTGAGTGACAGCAAATGCAAGCATTTGCAACCAAAAAATAGCAAAACCAGTTAAGGCAGGTCACATAGCAATAAAAATAGCTATTGAGTACCCAAGTCCTAGAGTTGCTTAATATACAACAAAAACTTCAAAACAAATGTATTAGTATGATAGTAATACGTCTAAAAGGTGACCACCAACCTGCTGTTCAGCAACACTGTTGTTGAAACCGCCTGCATCGTCAGTAGCTGAAAGTAAAAAAACACTAGTTAGGGTGATCCCTTTGTACAATATTTGCCTAAGGCTCCGTATAACCGATGAACAAAAGCAAATATAATTCATAAGAGTCAATTATGTCACTTGCAGCCTTAAATTCAGTAAGATCCTCTCATCTACACCAAAATTATTTTATTTGAATTTGTTTAAGGAGAGTTTAGTATGATGAATCAAAATAAAATTAGCATGATAAATTAGAGTTTTCAATGCATTATTCTTTATGCACATTTTCCAAGTTAAAAACTAACTAACTTTTAAAGCAACAAGATACCATGCACTGCCGCCATAGATAGTTCTTAATCATGAACCAGAATTGCACAAAAACGTTGAAATAATCTTCTGACAATGGATGAAAAATATCAAAACCTAACCAGGCTAATAACGTAGCACATCAGAGTTCCCAAAATTTATGGAAATAGAATACCAAAAAACCATCAAAAGCCGCCTCTATTCCCAAATTAAGTAGAATTGCTGATCCAGAAACTCGCCAAACAATTTCTCCCAAAATCGAAAGCCCTAGTTCAGTCTTATGAATTCAATCGAAATGCACAAGCAATGGGACAGTAAGCGAGAGCTGGGATCTAGTACGTACCATCGTTCTGGTCGTTCTCGGGAAATTCCTTGTCTAGAGCCCGATCGATGATGTCGGCGAAGCTGTCCTCTTTGACAGCAGAACGGTTGGAGTGGGCGGTGGCATTGATTTCCTCGACCACGGAGTCGGCCTCGACGGCGAGTAGAGAGAATGAGGCGCATGGGAGGGTGGCCAAGGAGAGGAGATCGCAGACGAAGAACAGTGTGAGGAGCGTCCTCATTGCAGGAGGGCATGTCATGCGAAATGACGTGGCGGTGGCGGTGGCGGTGGATTTGGGTCTGGCGACGGACGGAGAGGAGATTGCTTAGCAACTGCGAGAGGGAAAAGCAAAAGTAGTTCGGGAACGGAGGTGGAATGAAATTACGAGAAGGTCCTTGGCTTGCAATTCACTGGGACAAGTGATGAATCTCATTCTCTCTCAGGTGCGGATCTTCTTTTCTCTTTTTTTTTTCGCTTATCGTACGCGCAAGGGCTCCGCGGGTGTACCGCACGCTATTGAAATTGAAAGTTGCTTTACTTAATTAATCGGCAATACTAAGTAATTAGTGAAGTGTCTCTACCACCCCGTCAGCAATTCAAAATTGGCCAAGCGGTAACACAGTTTAAGTTCAAGTTTGAAGACTCGGGTTCGAGACACCTCATAAGATTGATATGATGTTTATAATAATCACTAGAAAAGTTATGTGATCACCTCAACACAATCAGACATTAAAGCATGTGATCTCTCAATGATTAAAAAAGTCACTCATTTTAGTTTCGAATAAGCGAGCGGAACAGCCGAATTTAGAACGTAAATCATCAAAAGAAGAAAACGTCTTCAATCATTTGCTCCAATAAAAATAGTCTCTCGTATCACTGGATAAAATTAAAATTGAGATTGTTTGCTTTGTGATTTTCATGTTGTTTGTGTGATTTTACGTTTTCTTTATCATTATAGGTATATTATTAATTTTATAATATTTTGTGAACTTCTATTCATTTTAATCTTATAACGTTTATGTTAAAAAAGATTCAGGGACTAAGCATGTCCTCATGACTTAGCGACTACATGTGGGTAGTAGTATGGTCAAAAAGCTTGAAATAATGTAGATTTGAAAAATAAAGACCTGAATTGCTTCCTAATACAAGACGCATGGTGGTGCATGACAAAGGACAACCAACCAACACTTTCTGACAACTTGAATTTGATTGAACGAAAGAAACCTCTTAAAAATTTGATTAGTTGTAACAGTTACAGAACATTCGGTGCTGCTAAAACTCTTCTCCTTCTTCTACGGTTCTTCAATAGAATTGTTAGCATCACAAAAGTGAATGTCAACTTCAATAGCTAAAGCAAAATTAAAAGAAATTAGAAACGTAAGAGACTAGCTAGGGTTTCTATCGATAAAAATAAAAAATGAAAACTAGGATTTTCTTATAAGAGACTCAGAACAATGAATCGAGAGACTCAAATACAATATTAAACTCTATTTGGTACCCAAATTTTTGTTCTACCAGATGTGTATCCAAACTTTTATTTTTAACCCAAGTTAGTGTCCACCGTTACAATCCGTTGACTGAACCATTAAATTATGTCCATGTGTACGTCGACCGCTGACATGGAAAAAATGTGCTGACATGGCATTTAGTTATTTCTTAATTATAAAAATCCAAAACTGGACATGAGCCGAGTCATCACTGGACTTAACCGTCTCTGCAATGGCGTATGGCCTCGACAAAGAAGATTTCAATAACCAGATGGACGATTGCGAACCATTTTGTGGTTGAGTTCAAGAGAAAGCACAAAATTGACCTGGACCTCACCAGCCCATTTTTGTCAACAATAACAAAAAATTAGATTTCTTTCTATCAAAAAATATAGGAATAAAGAAGAAATAAGAACTCGAAAGTCCAAATTAGTAGAATCACATCTCACAATTTACACTTAAATTTCTTATTTAAAAAGAAATCGCTAACTAAAAGAAGCATTCATGAAGCAAATACAAAATCCCAGCACAATTTGAAAAAAATTTTACAATTCAATTAAAGGACTGTAACGATATGTACCAAATTGAATAGAAAATAAAAGATTAGGTACCACATTTGGTATGATAAATATTTGGGGTACCAAATTGAGTTTTAAACTCAAATTTTGGGTACCAAATTTGCTTCAAGTAAATAACTTATAATAACTAGTACAAGAGAGACTTTTATATAGGATATTTGCAATAGAAATAGGAAATAAAGTAAGACTAGAAAATTAAACTAAACATTGCTTCATACAGTAGATTTCTTAATTTCACCAACACTTTTTCCTGATGTTCTAAACTTAGAATTGAATCTTTAAACTCCCCCTAAAACTGGAGCATAAAACCAATGTAAAAGTTTTAATTTTCTAACGAGAGAACTTTGTTGACGCAAAACTTTAAGATCACATAACTCAAATACCACGTTTTGGCGGTATGGTCAGATAAAAGGTTCAAGGACGTAAGTGTCTTCATAACTCATTGACTATGTTTTGCTAGTAGTATGGTCAAACAAAAGGCCCAGAGACTAAGCATATCCTCATGGAGTCATGGTCATAAGACCTGAAATAATATAGATTTTGAAAGTAACGATAAGGATTGCTTCTTCCATCATTGATTAAGAATCTAAAATAATGTAGTGGGAATGATAATTCCGTTTTATTCCGTTACTGCGTACCAATAAGAGTCATACATAGATGGGAGACACAAACCACATTCTTAGTTTTCATGCAAATGCACACATTTCAAGTGGACGCACAAATCACATTGTTTACCTTCTTATAAGCTAATAATGGCTGCTCTTTCATTCATCTATCTAATTCTTCCCAGCAAAACTAGTAAAATATGAAACACAAAAATTTATAATATAATCAGATGTAAGAGGAGGATACACGCAAAATGCACATGAATTTGATGGACCACACCCACCCGTGAACCCTGTATATTCATGCTTCCTACACCAAATTGGTCTCATACCTTTCCTTCTATTTTAGTCTTTGATTCATTCTTGGGAATGATTACAAGCATTTTTTTAAATGTTAACAAGGATTTAGAGTGCTGATTATGGATAATGAACAAATTCATCTGATCTTTCATTTTGTCTTCTAACACGTAAGACATATTTCACTAAGAAGAAAAGGATATTGAGTTTATCGAGTCACCTGTTTCCACATTTGAATCTTTGATCAATCAAGCCTCATTTTTGCAAAAATATCACTAACGGCTGAGACTCGAAATATGAGATTGACCCCCACAATTTTCTATTATCACGTACATCACAGATCGGTCATGGCACAAAGATAAAGGTGTTGTATTGTGACTTTGAGGTTAAATAATTTATATCGAGCACACATCCCTGCAAAATACAGGACCATACGTGCATAGAAAAACCATGTGAAACCTCACACAAAGGTGGGATTGTGGGAGCCTTGTGCATCGCCAATGGGGGACCCTTTCATGGATGTCATGCCAAAGACCAGACAATGGGTTTACCAAAACAACTTGAAGCTAAAAGCGCCCACTGTAATTAGAGATTGTGAAAGACACCTTTTCCCTTGTTTCCTTGTGATTTTCGGAGAGCTACTTGTGCCATCCAGCCCCTGGTTTTGCTTCAGTTGATTTAACCCAACAAAATTAAAGTTTTCCTGAAAAAATTGAATAAAGGCTAGTTGGCATATAAATACATATACATGCACATGATAGGAATTACAAGGACACTTCATCCAATCCAGGACAGTTTCTGGAAAATAAATATTGAAAGCACATATCAAACAAATCTTAGCATGATCTAGTGCTTGATGAGAAGATTTTTCAGAAACAAATTACACTGAAGCACATGATGGTGAGTTGAACTTAGACTTTACTGTCATTGCTTTTCTCTAGGCACTCACATGATTATATTTTTAATAATGCTAGAATAGCAACTGCCATATCTACTGATCTAACTGCCCAGTACTTACACTACAAGTGAAAAATATTTTGTTTTATAATAATAAAACTTTTATTTAAAGAAACATCCACGTCCATGGTCTAAGCCTATATATAGTCCTTTAGTTCACAGTGTTATACAATCTAAATCAGAGAGAACAGAGGATATGGAGATACCTGTAATCGATTTCAATGAGTTGGAGGGTCAGAACAGGAACAAAACAATGGCACTGCTCCACGATGCTTGTGAGAAGTGGGGCTTCTTTCAGGTAAGGATGTAAGACTTGTCTCCTCTATATTGACAACAACTACATACGTTTAGACACTTAACAATGTTAGTGTCTGATTATTTTTGCAGGTAGATAATCATGGAATCAACAAAAAATTGATGGACAAGGTGAAGCTTTTGGTGAACTCTCACTATGACAACAAACTAAAAGGACGATTCTATGAGTCAGAGGTTGCCAAGAGTTTGAATGGGAATAATACCTCTAATATCGACTGGGAAAGCTGCTTCTTCCTCTGGCATCGCCCAAATTCTAACATCAATGAGTTTACAGAACTTGCAGAGGATCTCCGGTGAGTTAGATTCAGTAATATAATTGCGCAATGATATGCTAATTGCTGACAACAAAACGTCTATATATGTGTACGAAGTATGAAGTACTTATAAATGATACGTATATACAGGACAGCAATGGAGGACTATATTGCCCAACTGATACCACTTGCAGAAAAGCTTTCTGAGCTAATGTGTGAGAATCTTGGTCTTGAGAAGGATCACATAAAGCAAGCATTCTCAGGAAGTAAAGGTCCTGCTGTGGGAACGAAAGTGGCAGTATACCCTCAATGTCCTCAACCTGAATTAGTGAGAGGACTTCGGGAGCACACAGATGCTGGAGGGATCATTCTTCTGTTTCAAGATGATCAAGTTCCAGGTCTTGAATTCTCCAAAGATGGAGGATGGGTTAGGATTCCACCTTCCAAGAACAACACCATCTTCATAAACACAGGTGACCAATTGGAAGTGTTAAGCAATGGACGGTACCAGAGTGCTCTACACCGTGTCATGACAGACAAGGACGGCAGCAGATTCTCCATTGCTACCTTCTATAATCCTGCTGGAGAAGCCATCATTTCTCCAGCTCCAACACTCTTATACCCAAACAACTATCGCTTTCAAGATTACCTGAAGCTTTATGGTACAACAAAATTTTTAGACAAGGGCCCCAGATTTGAAACCATGAAGAAAATGACCCTTGGACACAATGATAACCATGTTGTCTGAAGTTAGTGATTGCTGAAGTTACATATATCTCTCAAGGGTTTGTCAGTTTTGTTGCTTTTAAATTCCCTTTCTTTTTGTTTTGATAACCATTGCCAAGTTCTCTAATCCCAGGAGAAAAATAATATACTATGATATTTTCTTTCTTTTATCTCCACTTTCAATTTTCTCAGTGCCCCCTGAAGACAGTTGAATTCAATACCAATATGTTGTTTTAGGCAAGAAGACAGCTCGTTATATCAAAGATCATAGAGCAGAGCACAAAAGCAATGTAGAAAAAATATATTTGACAACGATAATGATTTTATATTTATATGCCATAACGGAAACAGCATTTATCCTTTTAGCAGTTTAGGCTCCCAAGGTAATGACATCAACTTAGTTTTATTGCCTTCTAAAGTCTTAAATTCAGGATACAAGCTCATAACTTTCCCATATATGCATATCCAAAGATAACCTTCTGAAAACCATGACCGCATTTGTGGATAATGCCATCCTATTTCATCAAGGAAGATCATGAACTCAAACACAAATCATTCACCTTAAAGTTCTCAAACTACCTCTTCATGTTCAGGCCTTAAAGCTCAAGTACATTTACAATTTATGTGTTTGTGCGGGATAGCAGCATAATTGTATCAAAACATTAACATAGACAGCTATTGAGGTCCAGATTAGGATACTACTTGGCTTGCTCCAAGATCTAGACTGTACAGCAAAACAACCCTATAGCAAATTATGCCCCCAACAACTTTTTATTATTATTTTTTTATGAATGAAAATTAACAAATCATGCAATATGTCAGTTTTTTTAGATTAACCATAACTAATAGTAACAAAAAAACGAATGGCCCAAGAGACCCCGACAAAAAAGTTACAGGGTAGCCAATTTTGATAAAACAGATTTTGTAACAAGAGTATTGGTATGCTCAGTCGCTTCAGTCAATAAAAGCTTATGAGACTTCAATAAGGGAAAACACCTCGTAACTAAGCATAACAAGAAGTTCCCAAATTTCAAAGATTTGGAAAATCTCTTGGCACATTGACTAACCTGGTAAGCAAGAAGATCAACTGAATCCTGCGTTAAATGAACGTTATAATTCAAGATGTTTTGGAACATGCTAAACAATGGTTCTGTCCATACCAATTCAGCAGATATTAAATACTGGTGGCAGGGATGACAAATGAATCTCCTCTCATCTTCTCCCCCACACAGAAGCTTCTGGCAGAAGGCAGACACATGTGCCGGGTGCAAGCATTCCCTGATAATCCTTGAGACTATATCACATATAGGGTTGTTGATCCCTCCTTCTCGAAGTATCAAAGGAAACAAGAGTGCATATGCAGTGGCTCTTTGATGAAGCTTGCAGAACTCAACTGTTGCGGTCATTAGCACACGTGAAGCAGGTTCTTTTAGAGCTATAAACTTAGGGAGAACAATTGTGCACAGAAGTTGGCTTGGCCAAGCAAGCTCATCTTCACCTTCACTTGAAAGGTGAGAAATCAGCACCGAAGCAGTTTCGTCATCCACTTCCCAAAGTTCAAGCAAACCCAGAACTGCAAAGGAGTCTACCCCCCTTCCTAAGCAGAGCTGGCCAATCTCATTAGCTAAAGTTACAGTTCTTGAAGTAGTCTCAAAATGCATAATCCGAGCTTTCAGGCTAGCAGCCATTTCCTGAATAGCAGGTTCTAAAGGAACATTAGCAGGCCCATCAATCTCAGTTTCCTCCACAGCTTCATCCATAACATGTTCTTCATCATTCTCCCCAACCTGACTCAACAATACCAAATCATCCTCCTCTGCAGCACCCAACACATTTCTTGAATTCAACTCCTCGACCGATATAGGAAGCCATGGGACATACAAATCACTGGTACCCACATCATCACTAAGCCAACCCGGTAAGGAACTGAACTCATCCTGCACCTCTTCTCCCCCGGAATCCAAATTCAAGCAAGAAATCCACCCATAATTTGGTTTAGACACAATATCAAACAGGTTGCGTGCAGCTTTCTTGACCCAAAAATCAACATCCCTATCTCCCCCCAAAACATCCCGGGCCAGTCTCGACAAGTCCCGATTGCTAAACCTCTGATGATCAAAAGCGAGGAAAGACAGAATTCGCGATTGAACCATGTTGGGTAGGGTCTGAACAAACATGACCCTTTTGAGGAAACGACAGGAGCGAGTGAATTAAATATACAAAACAACTCACTAATCTAACAAAAGAGATAAAGATTGAGACTTGAGGGTGTACCTCTTCTTGCGAGACGATGAGGATAACGGCGCCGGAGAAGAAGGGTCGGCGATGACGGTGTCGGAGGGTTTGGTGAGCAATGAAATGAAGGAGGTGGGGGTGATAGTGGTGGCAGAGGCAGTTGACGAGGCATTGAATGATTGTTGCAACCAGAGAGACGCTTCGGTTTCGGGTGTTGGGGAGTTGAGGAAGATGTGGAACAGTGGAACCCATGACTCCATTTTCGCTGGCTCCTGTTTTGTGCAGCTGAGAAGATTTCTGGGAATTCCGGGAAGGGAAGCGGGAAAGTTTTAACAGACTAGTGGAATGGGATACGTATTTGGTACCAACCTCAGGGGCTAGGTTGTCATTTCACATAGTGACAATTTATTTTTGCTTAATAAAAATTAAATAAGTCTTGCAAAGTTTCATTGTTTTGGTTTTAATAATTTGTTGACTTTGTTTGTTAAATAATTTATTAATACATGCCATCAGAGGCTGGGTCAACTGGTTTAGACTTCAAAACGCTTTGAATTCTTTTTAATATCGAGTCTCCTTACCCATGGAATGTGATGGGTTACTTGGGTTTAAAGGAGAAAAAATGCTAAATGTTTTAAATACTGTACAAAATTTTCTGTACAAAGTGACGTGACAGTTTATGTGGCACGTATATTTTTCATCTTTTTGTGTTTAAAATTAAGTTTCGATAAATAATAATCCGAAATATATGATACCACCGTCCTCCCATGAATTTTTGGCGCGGAGCACCCGGTTTATAAAATATACTGCACACGTGGCGTGTTATGATTAGGCCAAGTTATTGATAAGATAATTAATGTGTCATATACCATTGAATGACACATCATTTTGTACAAATAATTTTATACAACTTTTGGGACATATAGCATTGCTCTTAAAGGAGAGAGTTACCCTTATTTTATAACTCAACTCACAAAAAAAAATAAAGATAAATACAAGAATATATATTAATAGATAATATATTCAAGCATTATTGTGGACACATTTCATTCAAACATTATTTCTCACTATGAAAAAAAAACTTGGATTGATTTTTTTGAAATTTCTGGGGATACACAGAATTCATGTTTGAGGGGGAGCAATGCAGTTGATACCCAGAATTCATGTTTTCATAGGTAAATTGTACAAAAATCTGACTTTACTATTGATACCTTAGATTGATTTTATTTCCTTAATAATAACTTTTATTTAGATTTGATTAAAACTTGAAGCTTGTATAGAAATAGGTTTTCAGTATCAATTAACATATATAAATTTATCATTTTCTACAAATGTGCCAAAAACTACAGTAACCAACAACTAATGACAAAAAAACCAACATTTTTTTCATTTACAATGATCACTTGTTATTGTTTTCTCTCATTCATCTGAACCTACTGACATAGTAAGACACTAATCCCAAATTCCAAGTACAGGAAAAAAACTATTTCAACCCTTCCCAAATGTTATTAAAGTTGCTTCAAAAACTCAGAACTATTAAAACTACAAAAGCTGATTATATTTGAGAACATGTTCAGTGACGTTTTTTACCACCACCCTTCTTCTTACCTTGCCTCTTCTTTCCACTTCCCTTCTGTTTCCCTTTATCAGCAAAAATGTTACTAGTATCAAAGCTTCTACTCGGAGCACCATCCCTGCTAGAGCTTGATCGTAACAAATGCTTCACATCAAGCACACCATTTCTGAAATAACCTTCAGTCGACTTCAGCGCTCTATCCTCGGGTCTGCGCCTCTCTGCAGTACTTTTGGCACTACCACTATACTTGCCTCCAAATCGTCCAAGAATCAACCTCTGAAAGCCACAATTGTCAGTCACTACAAGTTCTGCAATAAATATGGAATGCAATAATGTTAACAATTGTTTAAGAACATTGGTCACCTCTTGTAACTCTTTCTGCTCCCTTTCCTTTTGTTTCTTCATCATCACTTGGGCTACACTTAAGGGTAGTCTCTGATTCTTAGGAGGCTGCATTAAAGATTTATAATTAATAAGCCATAAATGCATCAAAAATTTAAAATATATTTCCACTTGCAGGCTTTTAACTTGGTAAAATCTTGACAAACTTCTTACCTTTCCACCCAGAGCCACTACTTTCCTATTTTCCAACTCCTTCCTCTCTTTCCAGGTCATATGAGAGGAGCCTGTAACAGCACAATATCCAATTGAATAAGTAAACTATAAACTAAAAATGACAATAGATTGCTGATATAAATTGTTCATACACGTTTTGAAGAATATGAATAGTCTTAGAACCAAATGTGAAGAAACTCTTGAAAAAAGAGTTAAAAGGAAATTGTCAACTTGCCTTAGCATATTACAACATGCAACATTATATCAAAGCCATTAGAATTTGTGTAGCACTAGGTTCCTAATAAGCTTACTATTTGCTCGAGTCGATAGAGTTTTCACCATAAAATGCTATCAAGCCAATGGCAACTTTCATATGTTGGTACAATGGCAAAGTATGGATGCTCATTTTCCTTATCAATGTTACCATATACAACATGCATATAAATAAGCAAGCCAAAACAAAGTTATAAAAAGTTGGAGGAACAGCACAGCAATTGCAAGATATACAATTCAGTAGCAAGTAATGAATCTCACAAATCAGTTTATCTTCAATGATGAATGTTCCACAAAGCTAAAATTGAATTAGTTTTTGTATTACTTTCAACTGTTTTGCTTCACAATCACACAATCCAATTCATAATCCTAAATTTTGATGCAATAGAAGATGAGAAGATCTATACTCACAAACTCAAAACCCCAAATCCCCAACAACAAATCCTAATCACAATACAACCCGAGCACGTACTTAAGTTATGTAATCCATCAAATCTACACAAGACTAGGTGCTAAAAGGAATTCAAAGCTCACAGACATTTTTTTGCCAAGATATTAACTTAAGTACTTTATAAACTAAATATTTCATATCAATCAATTGTCAAGTTAATCCCCAAAAAAGAAGGCAACCCACTGAGCCTAGTACTTTAAAATTCCAGACCTGATAAAAATTGATGCAATCAGCCGAAGATGCACCAATTTGGATGACAATGCAAGCTGAAAGAAGCAATTTAATGAGAAAATTAGCCACAAAAACATGAAATAGAAAATTACCCAAAAACTCTATATCTTTCATAATCTTCCGTATATCCATTTCTTCGTCCTTGGAATCCATCTGGACTTTGGATTTTCCTCTATCGCCTGCTTTTTTATTGAACATTTTTGCCCCGAGTGCTGGAGATTGAATGGAGGATGTTGCCCGTGGATGCCGCTGGTGGCGGATGCGGTGGCGGAGGCTGCCTGATCCGGGAGTAGGATGCCGGAGATGGAGCGCTCACAGATTTGGTGATGTCGGCGCTTGTGTGGAGCTCAAAAGGTTTATCAGATATCAAATTGGCTTTTATATGAGTGTATTTATGTTAGGTTAGATTTTTATTTTTATTTTCAAAAAAGGAGGTTAGGTTAGTTCATCGTTGGGTTATATTATTTTATTTACTTTTTTTTTTTTTTTGACGAAAAGGTTAGGAAAAAGTCTCAATTTGGTATCCGAACTTTGATGTTTTGTCTTAATTTAGTTCATAAACTTTTTTTAACTAAAAATAGTCCCTGAATTTTAGTGTTTGGCTCCAATTTCGTCCCTGAACTTTGATTTGACCCGAAATGGTCTCTGAACTTTCACATAATTATCCAATTTGGTCCTTGAACTTTCACATATTGACCCAAAGTGGTCCTTGCCATTAGAGTTTATATTAAAAGTTCGGAGACCAAATTGAGTCATTATGTGAAAGTTCACGGACCATTTTGGGTCAAAACAAAGTTCAGAGACCAAATTGGGATGAAACATAAAAATTCAGGAACTATTTTTGATAAAAAAAAAGTTTAGATACCAAATTGGGACAAAACATTAAAGTTGATGGACCAAATTGGGACTTTTTCCAAAAGGTTATTATTATTAAACTTAAAATTAAATTTCTTTCGGAAAGAAAAAAAAATGCTTGAAGACTAATGTGCAATAGTGTTCATATCAAAATGCTTGTAGACGAAATTAGAACAAAATAAAGCTGAAGAACTAGATTTAAACATTACTCATGAGAAAACTATTTTTTTATCATATATATTCTTTAGTTAAGGTCTGTTAACATTGAGTTTGGGAGGACTATGGCCATGGAAGACCAAACTATTAGACTATACTCGATAGAGGGTAGCTCTTCGTTTTTCTCTAAACACAACCTCTCATAGAGAAGCTTGTGTCTTGAAAAATCATGTCTTCCTTTCAGTTGATCATGTGACTCCACCAGTAGTATGAGATGCTGACAATGTGGGTGCTCTCCCACTTCCAACACCGCACGACTTTGAGAATTTAGCTGAGTGAAAAGTTGACTTCTTGTCTCCTCCGAACCTGGAAGATCCAGCCGCTAAACCAGTACCTGCCTTCTTAGGGGCCGAAGTTTTCCTCCTCACGGCCTCTTGTCACATTGCAGCCGCCTGTGCCTCCTCGTGTTTTCTCTTTAGTTGCTCGCCTGATTGACAAGTTGCACCAGTAGCTTGAGATGCTGAAAATGTTGATGCTCTCACACTTCCATTGCCAGCTGACTTGGAATATGTACATGACTTAACATTTGACTTCTCGTCTACTTTTAGAGTAGACTTGCAAGAGCTATATGCTAGACCAGTACCTGTCTGGTACGCACAAGTTTTTCTGGTTTCCTTCAGTTGCTCACACCGTGGATGAGCTACACCAGTAGCTTGAGATGCAGAGAATGTTGGTGCTCTTACATTGCCAGCTGATTTAGAGCATGTACTTGACTTTAAAGTTTCCTTCTTGTATTCTTTTAGAGTAGACTTGAGAGAGCTACCTGCTAAACCTGTACCTGTTTCATGAGCATAAGTTTTTCTGGCCTCTTTTGTTTGTGCCTCCGAATGCCTTCTCACCGGTTTCTCCTGTGATGGATGAACTAAACCAGTGGCTTTAGAAGCTGAGAATGTTGGTGTTCTCACACATCCAACACCAGCTGACTTTGAGTATGTATCCGACTGAAGGTTTGACTTATTATCTTCTTTGAAGGTGAACTTAGATGACCCGGTTGATACACCAGTACCTGTCTTCTTCGAAGCACAATTATTTTTTTTCTGCAGGTTCTCTTCTCCCACTGCAGCTGCACGTGTCCCTTCAGGCCTTCTCTTCCGTTGCTCAGTTGATGGATGCACTGCATCGTTAGCTTGCTTAGCAGAGAAAGTTGGTCCTCTCGCATTCTGAACACCGGCTGACTTGGAGTATGTACCTGACTGAAAATTTGAAGTCTTGTCTTCTTTGAGATTGGACTTGGAAGACTCAGCTGCTACACCGGTACCTGTCATATAATTAGACGATCTTTTATGCACGGCCTCTTCTCCCATTGGTTCTGTTTGTGCCTCCTTATGCCTTCTCTTCGGTTGCTCATGTGATGGAGGAACTACACCAGTAGCTTGAGAATGTGAGAATGCCGGTTCCCTTGCACTTCCAACACCAGCTGATTTTGTGTACATACCATTTAAATTCCGTTTCTGGTCATATGCAACTTTCTTGTTTTTACAGGATAACACGCTCCAAGCTTGAGATAAAATCTTAAATGCTCCATCTGCTCCTACAGAATTGTTTTTATCCGGGTGAACAGATAAAGCCATTTGCTTGTAACATCTCCGAAGTTTATCATCATCAGCCGAAGGCTCTGCACCAATGACTCCATACCAATCAACTTCACCGTCAACTTTGTTCTCAGCAGAGTTATACACATGAAGAGATGCAAGCAATTCAGAAACACCACCTAGCCCGGGATACATGCTTTGTGCCTTCAAAGCAAACTTATTTGCTCCGGCAAGGTCCATTTCTATAAGCTTCTTGTCAGCAATTTTTTTGGCCCTTACAGCTTCTTCCTTATTGCATTCCATGTTTTGCTGTCTTGCTCAGTTTTGAACTCAGTTGCCACTTTTATCTAAAATCTCATATTAATGCAATAAGATTAACAAACAACATTCATCCAAACACTACACAAAAACAGGTCGAGAATAGGCAAACTACTTTCTAGGAAAGAAGAATCCAATAGATATAGTTTATGCCAAAAGGTCATGATTCTCAATGATGATACCGATACATGCACAGTTCTACTAACAAAAGTTTCTTCATATCCATAAATTACAAATGTTCTGGCACGATATCAGAAACGAAGGATCAATAAATGAGATTACACCAGAAAACGAGGGTCACAATAGTCCTGAATGACCAAAGATCCCAATTGCAAGCACATTTGTACACTAGTGAATGCTTATTCATATCCATAAAATGCCAAATATAATAGGACCACTTCATATACAAAACCAACTAAATGATGCACAAAAAACCTCACAAAAGCAAGTATCTAAAAAGGGTTATGACCCTCATGAGTCACCAAAGATCCCAATTACAAGCACAATTATAACAATAAATAGTGAAATAACAACAAATATGGAATTTAACTAAAAAAATGAGTGTGTGCTGGAATCAAATTAGAGAAGATTCAGAGTGTATAATCACAAAGCTCTCCAAAATGACACACTGAAACTGAAATACACATTAAATAAGAAAACGAACAAAGAGTAGGTCACATCAAAATCATTCAAATGATAGCTTTGATGTTGCAAGAAAAATAGCAAATAAAATGAGAAATAAAAATCGTACAGACAGATTTTACTTATATCTACTGGGTTTCTCAGAAACCAAACAAACCACAATTCTGTAAAGCATAGTAGAATTTCAACTATCAAACACAGGGAATGTGGAAACCCTACTAAAAAAATTGAAGCGAACAACAGAAAAGAACAAACTTTTGAAATAACCAAACAACCAAAACCCTAAACAAAATGTCTCCATGATCAGTAAAAAGAGAGAAAGAAAAAGCATTCTACACAGTGACACTGAAATAAACTATCAACCAAACTTAGCACGATGAGAGTACACGAAGCATATTTCTAAGAAAATTTACCTATTTTTAGACAATCGAACCACAGAGATATGCCATTGATTGGTTGATGATCATACCGAGAACAACAAAATCTCAATGTTGTCTAAATCTCCCAAAACCTAACAAGATTTCGGAAGAAACGTATTTGAGGATTTTAATAGCTTTCTATATTTTAGTTCAAAGCTAACTAGTTATATACATTCTTGTGATATTTTATTGTCACGTGACATGCACATTTTTTTCATCCATATTTTGAAACGTGTCATGCACACCGTGTCATAGCTAATATTTGAAAAAGGAAAAATACAGATTATCACCCAATTGTATTGTCCCATAACACATAACTACATATTTTTAATTTCATAACAGATACACCATATGTTATGACACCCTTAACCAAAAGTTGACTTCGTTTATTAACTTTGTTTTTACCTAGTTCACCTTCTACTATATTAAATCACTCAATCCATTTGTTTGGACTCATAGAAGAAATCTGAAACGAAACTCTCTCTCACATCGCGCTGAGCTGAAAATGGTGACACTATTTGGAGGTTGAAGTTTTGTTAGATTTTTATTCTTCGCTAGAAGATCACAAGAGCAAGACGAGGTTGAGGTAAGTAAAGTTGGCATTTTTAATGTCCTATGTTTGTGATTTGGATTTTTCTATTGCTATCAAATTTTGGGGTTTATGAGTTCCGGTTTGATATTGTGATTTGGGGTTTTTTGTGTTCTTAAATCTTAGTTAAAAATGCATGTCTAAATCGTGTTTAAAAATGGGTTTGCAATTTGAGTTTTGAAATTAGGGTTTCTACAAATTACCATCTCCTACAATTGTTAGCTTCATCAAAGTAACATAGTCTGTAGGAATTTTGATCACTCTGAACTCAATTCTTCATCTGTATGTACTGGTATATATTCCACTTTTGTTATAAAGAAACAATCTCATGACCTCTTTGTCTTCACTGACATTGTGTTCTTAAACAACCTCATGATCACAGACCAATGTGTTCTTAAACAACCTCATGATCACAGATCAATGTGTTCTTAAACTACATAGCTTTCACAAAAGACATTAACGAAAGAAAAACTAGTGATTAACAAGTTATTTGAAAGTTGTTTTCATTTGGTGTTTTTCTTAACAAAACAGTACAAACTCATATCAGGATTTTGTGTTAAAGCATGATTTAATTGTTTATAAATAAAATTTTGATGACCTTTTGATATTTTAAACTGTTTATTTGTTGTTATTAAAATCAAGGCTCTTACATAGTTAACTGTATTTAGTTTTGTAGATGACAGCAACAAAAGAAATTGAATTTGTGGTTGGGGAGA
>JAYMTA010001839.1:0-18510 GCA_036897625.1 Pelargonium cotyledonis
TTTTATTGAATCTAAGTATAGCTTTAGCTGGCAAATCTTACAATTGATATTATATTTGTAGTAAACAGTTGAATTCATTGAAGCGGTAAAGTTCCAATCCTTGCTCGAATTTGAATTTCTTCAGTTTGACACCGTATAATTGAACAAAAGCAGTAGAATGGATTTTACTTTTGAGAAGTATCCTTTCGTAATAATCATATTGTCTTGCGACATGGTGCTGTTAATTGGTTACAATGTTTTTCAGGATGGTTATGTACCATATCATTCTGCGAGAATTGAATTCTGCCAAGCATCTTTATCGGACTACTCAAAAAAGAGAAAAGCCTTCCTGGAGATGCTGAATGACTGCTTAGACCAGATACGAGCTCCCCTATCAGATCGGGTGTTCATTCGCTGCGATGTCAACTTTGATACCTCCTTATATGGCAGGAACTTGAATACCATGATAGGACGTGCTGCTCATATTGAGTTCCTAGAGTCTGACATTTTCGCTAGGTTCATAATGTGGTCTTTCCCAGAACTGTTTCGATAATTGTCTTGGGAAAGCGGCATTAAATGATCTTGCCAGTCTGTCTGCTCCAGCCTGTCTTTGGCAAGACAAATTGCTTTTTGTGGAGGAGATCTGAGACTTGAAACACATAGACCTGACCACTTGTAGTCTCTTAATTCAGAACTCACTGCTGGAATTCTGTTAGCTGGGTCCTTCCAGCAATCCCCAGGGCCCTCAGGATTGAGGCCAACCTCTCAATTTGTAGGGGCCAATATGACGGGTAACGTGTCTATTATAGGACAACGAAACCCTCAATCATGTGGAGACCGGGATGATTGGCGATGTAAATTGTGGCTTGAAACCGACTCTGCCCGGGTGGGCCTCTCCCCCCCTCGTTGTACTATACTAAGATCAGAACAGTGATGTAATTATTTTGTCAGGTTAGGATCCATCGTATACATTTTTATTAGATAGCATAATAAACTTGGTAGGAGCGATATAGGTTATGTTCTGTGAACAGAAAGTGGTGGAGATTGAACTAATTTGCAGTAATGAAATTTAGTTAACTAATCTATATACTTGAATTGCTTAGCTTGTGAAAGCCTTTTAACCATATTCTGTACTAGACATGTTATGTTCTCATCTTGAACTCTTGAAATGATACTTGCACAAAAGGATTGTAGTTCAGTGTGCCATACTTCCACCATTACGACGTCAGGGAACCACCTTTTTGTAGAGAAATTTTCTATCGAACAACATTTCCTGCATTCAATTTGGAGCAGACAACAATTCCTGCTTCTAAGGTAGAGCTGACACAAATTGTCAGCTCCTGTAACATTATGGATCAGATCAAACAAATTCGGTCATGTTGCAATATTATCTTATCTGAACCCCTTTCGAAAGGGTTAATTTTGTTACCATCCGAATCTGAATTGCCACCTCTAACCTAGATGTTTTAGATACATATTCCCACAACAAGTAGAGTTTTGAATAAGAAAAAATTTGATTCAATAAGGGACCATAATAGATAACAAGAGAGGATTATAATACACTTCCAACACAGAGAACAGACAGACTATAAACACAAGAATAGCATTATCATGTAAGAAAAAAATTAAACTTAGATATTATGGTGTTTTTTTTTTTTTTTTTTTTTTTTTACACAGAAAGTATAGATATATTTTGATTGAAGAGAAAGTATAGAGCTTTAGATACAATAAAGTGCGCACTTTACGATTTATTTTCGCAGAACATCACGACTGATTCCCCCACCGAGTTATAACAGCATAATTCCAGATCTGTACATTTCACAGCTACCCAATTTGAACTACTCGGCACTGTTTGCCCTTTCCAGGAATTCAAGTGCATCAGTCCGGCAATTCATGATCCTGCGAAACACTTCCCTCACTTGGCGCTCCAGTGGATCCAATCCGTTCTTGAAAGCTTCACAAACCTGTCCCAGCTCCTGCACAACCTGTTTGACCTCTGTCTTCTGTTCTTCAGATAGCGGGAACTGAGCTGAATCAACTATGTCTGTAGTGACACGAGCACATTTCTCGATCTGATAAATCTCCTTCAACAACCCATTAGAGTTACGCCGATCCCGTTTCTTAGATTCCTCAGTGATTCGATCATGAAGTGAGAGAAACGGGACAGCCCAGGACAAATGCCGCTGGATTGAAAAATGTATATTGAGACCCCGGTCCTGGCAAGGAATTGCAGCAACAAGAGCCCACAAAACAAACATGAGCACAGAACTCATGGTAAAAACAGTGACGGCAAGCCCATTTGTAGCAGCAATATCATTTGCTCGTGGTGGGACTAAGTTGCTTGCGATTGACTGAAGTTGCTTAGCAGCAGACCAAGAGCGTGAAACACTCCAAGAGAGGGATCGATAATGCCCAGGTGAACGAGTATGATCTTTGCTATGATTGTTCCCAAAAGACCGATTACGATGAGAATTAGAAACTGACCCAGTATCTTTTTCCTCAAGCATTGCAAGTGCCAGATCCATTAAAGCTTTCCTAGCTCGACGAAACTGACCTTCACCAATTACCCTCTGGTTAGAATCCAAGGCACACAGGACAATTTCCAAATGCTTCTGCCACAAACGAATCTTCTCAATCCCATCTCGAGTGGCATTGCAAATATCAAGCCCCTTCACACTCCTTTCAAAGAATTCAGAAGTTAAACGATCCAAAGGCGGCTTTGAGAGCTGTGCTTTATTGTTCAACAGAATAACCCAAAACTCCTCCTGGCAGGAGACAAATATACCCAGAAGCTTCCTTAACCATTCAATTGAGAGCAATTCTTCAGCACTAACACTTGACAGGTCTTGAAACCGCTCCGCAACTTGTTTTTGAAACAATTCCAGCTCTACTTCCTGGGCACTAGACTCATGATTGGCATCCATAGAATGTACCTGATCACGCCGAAGGCTCCAAATTGAGCGACCAATTGAGGCAAAAGGCGAAGAAGAACTCTGGTTCTCCGTAGACGGCATTGTCACAGGAATGAAGAATCAAAACAAAACCTCTGAAGATGCTCAAAATAACCAGATCCCAGATTAATCAACAAAGCCAACTACTCCGTTCGAACAGATTGATCATCCCCAAATCCCAATTTCAATCATAAACACAAGTCAGACCCCAAATTCCAATTCCACCTACAACAACCAAATCTCAAACCCTTTAAGCAATAAACTCCACTTTCACATTCGCACATCCAGAACATTGATTCTCAGATCTCACCAAACCACAAAGCATCAATAAAAAAGGAGCCGACTTTACAAATCCCAAATCACCAAATCGAAGAAATACCAATACCCAGCAAAATTTATTAACATTCAGAAAATCAAACGCCCCAACCCTAAGAATCTATCAGAACCCAGATCCCCCAAATATCCAGATAAGATCAGAACCCGGCAATCAAAATTATGACAAAAATGCATAGAAATCGACCATAAAAACGAGAGTACCTGTATTCCAATAAGCTACAGTTGCATCAACTATTCAATTGGAACACGAAACCCAGCAACGAAAGAAAATGGTAGGTAGAGAGAGAAGCAGGTGGATAGAGCGAGAGAGAAAGGAACTGTTAGGTACGACAAAGAAAAACCATTGTTGTTGTTGCAAAAATGGTGGTGGTGAAGGACGATGTAGATCTTGAAACCCTAGCGAAGGACCTGAAGCCTCTCGCCTTGGTAGACCCACCCTCAAAATTCAAGACTGTATTTTCGGAAAATAATTAAAATAAAATTCCTAAAATATATATTGATGGTATTTTTAGATACATATTTAACCTTTGGTAATTTAGTGGAATAACAAAAAAAAATCAAAAAGAAATTTCAAAACAAAACTTTTAGTAATGAAAACCAAACACATAATAAATTAATTATATAGAAAACAAAACTACTAAAAACATGGTTTAAAAATAATATATACGAAGTTAGCGTTCTCACAAACCGATTTATAGTGGAGGTAAAAATGATAACAAGACGTTTACAAATAAATCGTACGAAAGGAGATAATAGTCATAACGAACATAATAGAAAAATAAAATTAATCTGATCATATGTGTTAGATTTTGTATCGATACAATATTAATAACGCGACAAAACAATAAGTGAATAGTTGTTGATGTAAAAAATTCATTGAGTTCTTCAGAGAATTTTTTTTGATGAAAGTAAAGAGCAAATAAGATTTTGAATATTATTAGAGAGAATAATACATAACAATGATAAAAGGTTTGGTTTTATGGCTAAGACATTATTATTTATGTAATAATAACTTTTATTTCTGAAATACAATTGGTAACTCAATTATGAAATTCAAACTTTTTCTGTTGGATTTATGATTTTAAATAAACTGTCATCACTTTATTAGTATAATTGATACAAAATTATATCAGTCAACTGATGCTCATATTATTCAACAATATATTGTTGATATTAATTAATCACACGAAAAAAGCTTTACGAGCGAAATGATAAAAAAACATGAGTCTTTATTTGCATGAATAATATTGACTATTCATGTCAAATTTTGTTGCTTTCAATATATAAGCAATGAGGTATGATGTGAGCTTTCATTCATTTATAAAGAGATTTATCCTAAAGCTTTTCTATTATTGTGGGATATGGGAGAAAACCAACTTAAAAATTATTATCATGTCAGCCAGATCCTGCACGGCTATAGCGAAAAAAATAAATATTTATTGGTATGTATTATAATCCTATAATTTAGGAAATGAAATTGAAGGGCACGATTTTAGTTGAACTTTTGAGAAAAAATATTTGTCTGTTTGATCAATTTATTATTTACTTTTCTTAAGAATAATTACACTAGTATTATTATTAATGAATTAAAGCAAATTTACATCCAAAACTAATTGAAACTTTATAGACCAGACATAGATCTAGAGACTCGGATGAACCCGATCCACTATATTGTTGATCTACAAACTTGTGAGACGTACTCGAATAACCAAACCAAACTAGAAAAGAAAATAACCCGTAATAGCAAATCAGACCCTGACATCTCTGGCCATAACACGAGACCCTAGACGCCTACTATAAGGAAATCAAAACATCCACACATAACCCACGGGAGGACACATAACTCACCGACCTCCCACTCCAAACTGAAGTAGCATCAACTACCCTAGCCATTAAAATCTGAATCACTCTCCCGAGCGGACCACATCACACTGGTTCGCTTGTTCCATTGCATGCTTCCCACGCCCATCCTTCTCAAGAGTCCTGCGACGCTTCCTATCCACTATCGTCACACCATCGCTAGCTTTCCTCCTCAATCCGTAAGGACTTCGTAACCGCTTTTCCAATGTCCATGCCAATTCCCATGGTGATCCTGAATTTCGAAGCCACCTCGCCCCTATTTGTCCACCCTCTCTCCTTTCGGCTGCTCTGAGCCAAACTCCATAAGCTCTCTCTGCGCCCCCCTCTGGATGCTTGATCCTCTCCTGACAAATCTAATCCTTGTGGCCCATTATTCCACAGTAGAAATAGAAGTTCGGTAGTCTCTCGTACTTGAACATAACCCATGACCACGTCCCCCCACAGCCTTCACCTGCCAGCGCCTCTTAATCAAAAGCCTAATATCCACGGCAACCCGAATCCTCATATAGGTACTTATTTCATGTACTTAAAATACACACTTATCATGTTTGCAATAATATATGTTTGTAATAATATATTTATTACTACAAATAAATGTAGACAGTACTTGGATACAAATTAGAATGCACACTTATCATGTTTTCAATAATATATTTATTACTACAGATAAATTTTGACCGTGGGCTCATAAGCACTTGAAGCTTATAAATAGTTTTTGTGTTTCGGTTCTATTATTCGTTTAATGTTATACATTCTTCGTCTCAAAATTAGTGTCTTATTTATTTTTCTTGCATTTTGTTTTAAAATGAGAGTCTTGTTTCTTTTTCTAGTAAGTTAGTTATACATGAATTGTCAATAATATTCTTATAAAAAGTTAGTTAAGATCTCTCAACACATGATCATGATAATACAATAGTAAACATAGTACACTAACTAACTTCTTAATTTTTCTCAAAATCGAAAGAATGACATTCATTTTGAGATGGATGAAATAATATTTAGTTGTTAAGTCTGTATAACTAACTAATTTATGTGCCTCTAGCAAATTTAGGCCTGCATGGTGTTTCTAAAGTTTGGACCTGTACTTTTTTTTTTTTTGATAATGGACCTGTACCTTTAATTTATGGTTATCTAATATATCTGGTGGTTATAAAAAAATACTATTAGACTCCCAAATGATGAAGCTGAAAAATGGAGTCTCTGGTTCTAAGTTTCTAGAGGTTGGGGGTTCATAGAGGAGTATGTGGCTCTCCATAAGACTGATATAATTCATTCAAATTACAAATATGAATAAATATATCACAATTCAACCATACATAAATAGCATTTGTTAATGAAACAAAGGTTTTTAAAAAAGGATTAAATACTCTGTCAGTCCCTAATCTATGAAAAATTCACCGCAGCGGTTCCCTGCCAAAATTAGTAACTCCAATAGTTCCCAGACTCAAAATAAATTGGTCATGCGGGTCCAAACTTAACTTTCGTCTAACGGTTCCGTTGATGTAGCTGAGGTGGCGCACATATGACATTTGATTTTATATTAATTTATTATTATTTGTATATGCATTGCCGACTTGGCATTTTAAATCATTTAAAAATTAATGACACATGTTGAGTTGTTATTGGTCAACCTTTCAATTAAATGATGCAATTACTATGTTGCCCTCAATTAAATGTGGCAATTACTAAACTGCCCCCTTTCTTCTACCCTTTGATTCCTCGCCAACCATCTGAACCCTCGCCGGTGGATGGAGTCGAAGCAAGCCGGAGCTCAGCCCTCCTCCTCTGTCCAGATTCACGCATCATAAGACGTCCGCCGCTGCTCATCTCCGCCAAGAACAGATCAGAGCTCTTACTCTTCGTCCAGATCCGCGCATCAGAACGCCGCTGCGCCTCGGCTGCCGGCGTTGGGCTCAGCCGTCGACCCTCCTTTCGTCGTGCTCGGTCTTGAGTCTCGGCCTCCGACGATGGGCTCAGTCGCTGACCCTCCTTCCGCCGAAGCACAGAGCCTTGCTCTCGCCGTATCTCCAAAGTTGCTGTGCATCGTTTGGTGTCCATATGGGTTGGAGAAGAGAGGTGCTGACGTGGCATCTTCTTAGCTTGTGTGGCACGCGTGCATTGGTTCCAAATCCCACGTGGATGCTGATGTGTAAAATAATAAATTAAAAAAAAGCCAGCTAGTCATGTTTGACGGTTCCGTTAGACGAAAGTTAAGTTTGGACCCGCGTGACCAATTTACCTTGAGTCTGAGGACTATTGAAATTAATAATTTTATCAGAAGACCGCTGCGTTAAATTTCTCATAGATTGGAGACCGGCAGAGTATTTAATCCGTACTAACAAGACTAGTAATTCATAGTATTTATATGGAAAATATAGCACAATATAAATAAATTCAGCCTAATATTATTTTATATAGTAGATTCAGTAATTCATTTTCTTCTCAAAAAGACAAGCAATTCCAGTACATGAAACATACAACAATAATAATAATGCAGAAATGAATGAATGTACTGCTCTCCCTCTATTATTCTCTACAAACATGAAACAAATCAAATTCCACTTCTTTTATGCCAGAGACTGAATAGCATCACCTACCTACCTACAAAAATGACCACAACATACAGAATACAATACAGTTAAGGATAAGGAGCAGAGCAGGCATGCAGAACTCGGGATTTTACGCGGTTATTTGGATTACACCATTAGGTCTGAAACTTGGACCTTGGCCAAGGCCCCTTCCTCTTCCACGTCCACGTCCACGACCTGCGATATAGATGAAGTCCAATATGTTTGTCAGAATAATGTTTTAGCTTCTACTTATCAACCTGGCTTCCTGATATACACTAACTGTTCCCTTAGTATCTGATATTCTTCGAACAGTCCTAGAACTAGTTTATCTGAACTGATACCCGTGATATATTGTTTACGTGTTTAAGTAGAGGTATAGAATCCCTAGTTGATTTGTTTTCAACCCTTTTTCCCACATCTAATCTCTATATGTGAAGCATTGGTTGATCTTTGAATAATGATCATATGTACACAAAATGTCTGTTAAAACTTAAATTGTTCATTTGAAGTGCTAAAATTTAGAAAGCTATGAACCTGCAATTCATTAAATTTTAAAATCGTACCACGAGGTGCTCCTGATCCACCATAACCATTGTCAGCTACTGAATATTGCTGCATATTCTCACCATTGTACCCTCTTCCTCGCCCACGAAAAGTGCGCCCTCTTCCGCGCCCTCTACCTCTGCCTCTGTGTCCATGCCCACCATCCCAGCCTCCATTCTCATACTCTGCTGTGCCATTGCCATTCCCTGCATGTGCAAAAAAGACTAAATTAACTATGTTGTTTAGGCGCGCAAGTCATAATATGCTATATTTAATCACAAGTGGAAAATACGTGATACAACAGAAAAAACTTCATTAGCCATCTTGCATCCGAAGCTGAAGTAAGGACAAGAAAGTAACCAAACATCTTTATACTGCACAAATATAACATTAACAATGTAAAACCCGCTTAATCAGCCATCATGATAGAGTGAACATATTAGCTAAAACCTCCAGCTGTTACAAAAATAAAAGCAGACATGCATTTAAGATCTGGTGAATCTTCATAAGTTTATGGGATATAATCTTGTTTTAAGCATACTCCTCATCACACCGTTACTATCAAGTGGAGGTGATGCAACAAGAATGGTACTTCAGCATGTTTCTTTTCACAATCTCCCAACAGTTTCTGGGTGCTTACTATATAAATAGAATGGATGTTAAAAAGTTTCTACCATGAACAACATTCTCACAATAAAAAACAAAAGCTTTAATCGTAGAAGCTTATCATTCAGTCAGGCTATGAAGTTATGCTGTCTGCAACATAAAACATCACAATCACTTTGAAAACCAAATTTGGTGGGAACATGGACTTTTTTTTAAAACATGGACATTTTCTAGTCATGATGCAACATAGGAGGGCCATTTCTACAGCATAATACCATATATTCCTCAATGTCAACGAAGAGAGTATGACATTTCAGGTTGACACACCAAAATTCATCTCCCTGTTTTGTCTCAAAAACTACATATATTTGGTCGAATAAAACAAAATCATTCAGTATCAGTACAGCTAATTAATTTTCTCTGATCATTGTTTTAATTTCACATAAACTGGGGGCAGGTGCAAGACATGTCATGAATTACCATTTAAGTCCAACAAGGATAATAAGAGCAACAAAAATCATTTCAGCCAAAGTCACCTTGCAGAACCTTCTAGTAACTATATGATTCTTTCGTGTTAAGATTGTAAATATTCAATTACTATTCTCAATCCATTCTTACCCATGCCTCTGTGCCTTCCTCGGACATCTTTCCCATTGGTTTGAATGCTATGTGAGCCATCTAGGATAAATAAAATCAGAGGAATATTATCTCATCTGAAACAGTGAAAGACAAAAGTGCAGAAGTATCAATGGAAACAGCTGGCTCACCTCCTTCATCATCAAACTCAGCCAATGGTTTAACTTGGTCAGCTGGAATTGGTAGCTGGTACCTGCCATTATGCGATAAAAAAAAGGACAATAAAAAGCAGTGCAGATATTGTCAAGATTCAAGAACAGCAAAGCCACGGAATTGGAAGGTTAATAATCCAGGTGCCCGACACTCCACCTAATTATTGTTTGAGAAAAGCTATAACTTGCTCAAGTTTGCAAGATAATCCCAATAATACATCCTAAACAGCTACTGATTCACTCAAGCTGGAACTTTTGTGATAATCCCAATTCAACAATAATTATCCTTATCAGATTCACATCTGACTTCTAAGAAACCAGACACAAATGTAATCCAGGCATGAGAAAGATCATAATATGCAAGCAAACTTGAATATATGATCCATGTTTCAAATGCATCAGTAAGAGAAACGCAACATGGGAGCTTCAAAGATAGAATTTATTGGCCATTACCCTGAAGATGATGAATCCAGCTCCTTCTTAGACAAGGTAATTGTGATAACTGAAACTTGGCGGGTGGTTTCTATGCTGCGCAAAAGAGAATGAAATATATATGACTAAGACATATTTAAATAGAACAAATAACACATGCTTATAAACATTCAAATAAATTCTTGGTCTTACGGGAGAAGACCGTCCTCTAGTGGCTCCCAAGTGTCCTTTACATCAATAGACCCAGTTGATGTGTTCTGATGCAGACCAACAATCCTCCTCTGAAAAATATAATTGACTTCATCAAATGCTCAATAAAAACTAGGGAAAGGACTGGACAAACGCGTGAAACAATGGTGGCTCATTTTTCACACTAATGAAAAGAAAACACAATTGCTCTACAATATGGGGTCTATGGAAAATTCCATCACATATCCCCGAAATATATCTTCTAAACTTAGATGTCAGTGACACACACAACAAAAAACAAGTCAGTTCGCAAACAATGCTGCTTCAGCAATAGGATCTTTTATAGAATAACTCCCTTCCCATCCTATATAATATAAGTAATCTCCTTCTCACACCATCCCATCTAATGCTATCTCTCAGTTGAGTCAAGTGTTATCATATATTTTCTCAACTTCTTTTCATGTTAACTCAGACACACCCTACCCTTTTTAGTTTTACGTAAGGTTACGTTCAGGAACTTGTATTTGATTTGAAATGATATATTTCAAATACAAATATAATGTTTAAAAAATAACAGAATTTCAAATGACAAAGTAAGAGTTGTCAAATTGAGAAGTTCAAATGAAATTCAATATACAAACAGAGCATAAATGCATTCTCTCACATTTCCTTAGAGTCACTAATCCCCCTATGTTGCTCATGTCCAAAAGCACTTAAGGTAGCATTTGGATTAAAACCTTAGAATGCGAATGGAAATGAGATTCTCATTCAAGAGCCACTCTCATGACAAAGAAATAATAATCCAAACATGAACAACGAGAATTTCATTCCTATTCCTGAACAAGAACTCTAATCCAAAAGCTACCAAAATGTTTTCCCCTAATTATATCTTCAATCAAACAACCCAACTTATGCTCGATGAATGAAAATTTTCTGAAAGAATCAAAATGTAAAATTTCCAAAATACAGTGCAGAACCTAGTTATTGTTCTGCTTAAAAAAAATAACAACCTTGATAATCTCAGCAATCATCACAGTTTTGTTGATAGCTCTACCCATGGCTTTGAGGGCAATCTCATCAGACCCTTTCTCCTGCAAATTAAAAGCAAAAAAATACACAGCCAACAGGTAAGCAAATAAAACAGAGCATTTCTGTGCACAAATTTAGTAGAGACCAAAAATATGAGGAGGACCTGGAACAGAGTAGTGGCATAAGATATGTAGTTCCTCATTCTTCCCTGTGATGTAATTCTAAGCTCGTTTTCGCTAATTGGTGTCTCTGACTTCGGCTTCTCTACTCTCTGGTACCTCTCCATCTCTGTCACTAATTGTCACAGAACAATGTCAAAACAAGCACTGTGTTTGGCTACCAAGAAAGTGAAGGAAAATAAAATGTAATGAAAATTGATGAATTTATAGAAGCAGCATGGATTGGATGATACCGTTGATGCTTCTGCTGTGTCTATCTGGGAAGTGTTTTCGGTTACACTGTGGAAGTCTGGTGTGGCGCCATTCTTTTCGGTATTTATATTGGGGAAGATGGGGCATTGGCGGGTTAGGGTTTAAGGTTTATCTATTTTCCTTTCATTTTTTTTATTTTTTTTCTCTTAAAAATAAATTTACATCTTAATCAAAGTTAGTGACGCAGTTTCGCAACACTGACTACCTGAGTAGGAAGAGCGCTTGCGTTCAATCCCCGCTCAACACACTCATACGGAAAGATGAAGATTTTAACTGTGAACAAATCTCGAACCAAGATTAGTCTGGATGTAAAATGGCGGAGAGGTGAAGACTTTAATTATAAACAAATCTCGAATCAAAATTAGTCTGGATGTAGTAAAATGGCTAAAAAGTGTTAATCACAAGTGTGCGGGTCCGCTTGAAAACTCCATGAGTATAAACTGAAAAAAAAAAACTATATCTACTATAATATTGTATCGAAATAAAAATATAATATAGCGAGCTTACAATTCAAGTATGGAATAAAATAAAAGTATTTTCTGTATCCATGAAAAAGACATTGGGTATGTTTGATGTTTTTTTTTATATAATTAAACATAATATATTAAACAGAGAAAACATACATCAGATTATTACAGAGCCATTGTTTGCTTGGGCCTTTTGAGCCTATACGAGCTAACTGATGAGCAGGGCTAACCATACTTCTATTTACATGCAAAAGGTCACCATTTAGGTGATTACAAAAGAGGACGTGATGAATGTCCACAAGAGCTGCCCTGCTGTCTTTTCTGCTGCTGCCACTGGGGTGATTACACATCTAGATATCCCTGGTAAGAGTCATGGAATCGGTAAGAACACAAACATTTTTAATATTATGATAATAAATAAAAGCATAAGCTGAGAGAACAACTTCAACTTCCGCCTCATAGGCACTCTCCACGTTAATCGGACTGCTAAGACGAGCCATGACATTTCCATGGTTATCCTGAAGCTCCCAACCTATGCCCGCTGATGATTGGGAAAAGGAGCCATCGCATAAACAGATAAGAGGAGCCTGTTTTTGAATATCAGAGATGGTTAGATTGTTAGAGGGGTTGGAGGGAAGCGACCCCCTGGTATTATCTAATTTTTCCCAGAGAAAGGTTTGGGCTAAACTGGATGCTTCTGTTAGCACTTTGGGAATTGAAAAGGTGGTGTTTCTGAAGATAACCGAATTTCTTTCCTTCCATATCTCCCAGGCAATGGCAGTACATCAATACAGGATACTTCGACCAGCCTTGTCCTTAGATTTCGAGATGAGAAGAATCTGGTCAAGCCACAGCATACCAGAGGTGATATCTTCTGTTCGGATTGCAAGCGGAGAAGCGAACCAAATTTTTGCACTGTCCGGGCAATGGAAAAGTAAATGGTTCACCGTTTCCAGACCAGAACCACATCTAGGACAGTTGGAGGATAATCCCAGCTTCCTTTTCATTAAGGAGCCTCGAGTTCCCAGAGCATTATTCATGGCTTTCCACCAGAAAATTTAAAACTTCTCAGGAAGTTTCGAACCCCATAAATTTTTTCAGTTAATGGAGAATCCAGGAGGGAGATACGTAGCATTGTTACGGACTTCCTCACAAACGTCATAAGCTCTCTTAACCGAAAAGGACACTTTAGAGCCCTGCTGACTAGTTAACTGGAGTTTGTCCTGATCATTTCCCCATTTTGGGATTTTGAGGTTAAGGATTTGATCAGTAATAGAAGCCGGAAAAGCCGAGGATATAAGACTTTGATTCCAGGATCTGGGGGAATGTAGCATCAATTTTTCAACCTTGTCATTTTCATTAAGGAGACTGGAGTCAGAGAAATGAATGAGATCATTGCCAAGCCATTTATCTAAGAAGATCCTGACCATTTTCCCATTACCAATATTCCAGGTCATATTGTCCATTAGGAAGTTTCTTCCTTTACACAGGCTTCTCCAGATCCAAGGGCAAGGTTGCTTAATCTTAGAGTTCCAAAGGGAATTATTGACTCCATATTTACCTACCAGAGCCTTGTAAATCAAGCTGTCTGGATTTGTCATGATTCTCCTAAATTGGCTGGCAAGGAGAGCAATGTTGAAACTGTGGGTGTGTCTCAATCCCATGCCACCTCTGCCTTTAGGCCAAGCTAGGATGTTGCGATTTATCCAATGAATACCTTTCTTTCCCCCAGATTTCGACCACCAGAATTTAGAAATAAAACCATCCAGCCATTCAGAGAAATACTTGGGCATATCAAAAAGATTCATAATGAAGACCGGAATAGAGTTAAGAGTGGATTGGATAAGGATTAACTTACCCGCTTGAGACAACAGATTTAACTTCCACCCTCAAAGTTTTTGTTCAATAATCTTCTTAAGATGAAGGAACATACCTTTCTTGGAGACGGATAAAGAAAATAAAATATATTTCACGTGAAACAAATTTGACATCATAATACAGCGAGCTTACAATTTGAGTTTGAAATAAGATAAAAGTAATATATTTAACGTCAAACAAATTTGACATCATTATATAGCGAGTTTACGATTCGAGTTTGGAATAAGATAAAAAGTAATGTATGCATCCATGAAAAAGACATTGTGTATGTTTGATGTTTTGCCGGAGCTAAAAAAGAAAATAAAATATATTTCACGTCAAACAAATTTGACATCTCAGTTCCGAGATTAATCGATTTAGAATAAAACGGATATTAAGAGGACTAAATTAGACCGTAACAATCTAAAGAAATCCTACACAATGTTTGTTTTGTTGGATTATGGGCCACCCAAATCTTTTCCTTCTTTGAATTTGTATAGTGGGCCAGTCCTACAGTGGATCAATAACCATGAATTGAGGAAAGGCCCAAACATTAGTCCAAGCCCAAAATAACAAAGCTTCATTCATTTATCATAAAAAGGGCAAATCGGTCAAATCCGAACTGGTTTCTCCTGCTTGGATACATTTGGAGCGATAGACCGGTCAAGTCTGATCCGAATTTTAAAATATTGGTGTTTTTGTTTAAATAAGACAAGAACGATCTTAAAGAAGCAACAAACTTCTCTCTCTCTTCTAGGGTTTGCCGCTTCCCTCTCTCTACTAGGGTTTGCTCTCGGATGCAGCTGCCTCTGGCGGCCCCTGCCCCGGAACCTTCTCTTTGGGATCGTCAGGAGACGCTGGAGCCAAGCAACGCGCCGTCTTCAGTTCGGATTTGGGTTGTACCGGTATTTTTTAAGTTTCTTAGTTTGTTTCTTTAGTAGTCTGTCTTCCCTTGTTGGAAGCTTGTATGTTGGGTAGTTTTCGGTAGTTTCATATTTGTTTTGGTAGTTTAGGTGTGTCTTCCCACGTTGGAAGTGGTTACTATGGTGATTCACAGTCCGATACATATAATGAAGTCTGGGATAGCTATGTCGGGTCTCGCATTAGGACCTGGGATTTGCTATCTTGGAAGGTTTTGGTTGTTCTTGAGACTCATGATATTGTCTCTAAAGGGTTAGAAATCATAGATGTATGGGCTAGGGTTTGCTTTGGTTTGTACGTCTATGTCTGGTTTAGTTTGATCGGGGTTACAGTTGTGTTTGCATCTGTAACTTTGTTTTGATTATTTGGTAATAATATCGATTATTTCCTTTAAAAAAAAAAAGACAAGAACGATCTTAAAGTCAAATATGCACGAGTTAATTAATGTCTCAATCTGAAATATGAATTTTTATTTGAATGGTTGATGTCTCACCTTAATTTTCATAAATTCCAACGTAAGTTTTTTGTCATTTTTGTGTTGTGTGTATAATTTTTTTTTGTCTAAATTATGAGGTTATGAGTGGACCCGCAAACTCTCCGTTGACACTTTTAAGTCGTTTTACCACACTCAGACTGATCCTCATTTGAGCCAGGTAGGACCACAAGGGTAGCAAAACTCTCTTTACCAAGTTTTAACGATACCTCAGATTAAAATGAAACAACCCCTTACCGGTTAACCCACGCCCTTAATGGTTGTGTGTATAATTTTTATTTCTCTGTATAATGAGTTAATAATAGGTATATGGGTTTACATAAAATATAATACCTAAATATGAAATGGCCAAATGGGACAGTTGTTACTGCCATTTTTTTTATTAGACTGTTGATCAATTTAATAAATTGATTGGTCTATAAATTTTGTGAAATCACGTGTATTATCAACAATTTAATGGAATTTAGAGCAATGAATTCTATAAATATTTAAATGAAGAAAAAAAAAAGACATTGACATGCATAAAAATTAGATGTGATCCCAGAATTAGGTCAATTGAAATAAATAAATATGTAAACGAGAAATACGGACATTTATGAAGTAACATGAGGTCGTCTACATAAATAATATATACTTGATTATTTTGTTTTTAAATTATGATATAAAAAGAAAAATTAGAAGGCACTTAAAGAACAAGTTAATTTTGTAAATAAAAAGTTCTCCAGGCTGTTCTTTTTTTCACGGGCTGTTCTTATTGATCTGTAATTAACCATTTTCTAATGACAATTTGCAACAATTAATGTAGTGATCGTGAATTGCATCGAACATAAATGAATGAGAGACTCGTGTATTCAAACCTTAATTATTTGAGGGAATTTCAAGTAAACTATATATGCAGTGGCTGCAAAGTATGAAAATTGTCAATAAAGGAAAAGAAAGAAAACAAAAATTGTAACGGATGATACACCAATAATGAAATGAATATGAAGAAGCGATTTGCTTTCTGGAAATCACGGCCTAGGATTCATGACAAGAGACCATTGAGGCACAAAGGATATATAGGGGTTGGCCTCGATATTTCAAAGTCGCTTGATGACTTCTGATTCAGGTTCCCAAGCTCACGCACCCTAATATTTGCAAAACTCCCAAATAGTTGTAGTTATGGGATTCCTCTCATCATTCCTATTCATGGCCTCACATATAATTTCAAATTATGTTTATTAATTGGGTAATAGTTACACGTATTGGACACATTATTTATCATGTTCGACCACTTTATCATTCAAATAGTTTTATTTTCGAACACATCATTCAAATAGTAAATGTATCAGTAATTAACGCACTATCGTCTACAATATTTTAACCCCCTAGACACACACACATTACTCAATAAGTATATGCTATGTTAAATATTTTAAGTTCAACCATCATGTCGATTCAATTACTCTCCTTTTTATGGAAATCCTAGCCGCCTCTAATTTTTCTTCAACAAATTTTATTTGAACCACTGTCGGTCTTTTTTGATCGGCGGTGGTTCAATCTATTCTTATTGAATAAACTCATATTCTTCTAAAGAAAAAGCAGGTTTTCTCATCAAGACGATGAGTTTTGAATTTTTGTCATGATGACAAGTTTGGGTTTTTCAGTTGTTTTGTGCGGAGTTTTGTGCGGCTGGGGATGTCACCGGTCAGGAGGTGTAGGCGGTTGTTATCGTCACACTGGAGTTTGAGTCGGAAAAGTGACTCACTTGATTCAGATCGAAGGGGAGGCTTTGGTGCAAGTGCCTTTGGTTTAGCTTTCAGAGACATCTGACTCATCTTGGGTAGTTTTCTTGACTTTTTTTTAGGGTAGTGAGTTTGCGATTTCGTGACTCGAGCGCTTGCTCAGTCTGCGATTTCTATGTCAGGCTTTGGTAGATGGATTAGCATTTGGGTCCTTTTAGTGATTATAACTCTGTTGGAGAATAATTTAATGCAATAAAATTATTTTTTTTAGCAAAAAAAAAAAATTCAACCATCACGTCATATTATATATACCATAATGTATTAATGTGGTCATGAATGAGTTGGAAGGTTAGGTATTCTGTCGTGTAAAATATATGTCATTGTATGCATATACATCACATATACATTATAGCTATGGAGAGTCTATATCAAATAATGTAAAAATATTACATTTAAATGAGTAAGTGGATTAATATAATTAATTATTGCAATTAGTGTTCATTTTATCAAAAGTCCAACGTAGAATTGGCATCGACTTAGGTTTCTCCTCACGCCATGTGTAGGTTGTGAACTATTGTGCCTTGCGGTGTTCATGTTTGTGTTTGATCATGTATATAATTAAACCAAACATAAATAAATGTGTGAAAATCAATCCAATTCAATTACATAGAACAAACAACAAAGAGTGAGGGTTTAATTAATACTCCGTATATATTGTAGTCAAAGCAATTTAAGCAAACATAACATATGAATTTGTGAATATTTTGTGTAATAATATTACCCCAAATCTCAAAGTAAATTCGAAACGCTTAAATTGTTTGATTTAACATGTCTTGGTTGAAGTAGCTCAAAAAAGTGGTCTTCTCCCGTGTAGAGGCGTGCTAGGGTTGTAGCATTTTGTAGATGGTTAGAGGAGGCGGCGCGAGCAGCAAAGTGCGACAGAGCAGCGTTAGGCAAGAAGAGGCGTGAGGGATCTGTTGGTGGTGTGCGGCGACGTCTTCGAGTGAATCTGGTAGCAGCGAAGAGTAGCGGTGGTGCGGGCAAAGGGCGATGGGGTCATATCGCAGAACAGGTGACGGTAGTGAGTAGATCCGGCGTCGGTTCAAGTAAGGTGAGTGCTTGTCTTGAGTTTCATTTTCATTTGTGAAGAAATGAAGGGTTCGAGCTTTGATTTGACAAGAGGAATGAGGGGCTTAGTTATCAGTGAGGAGGAATCGGAAGGGGTGGAAATGGAGTTCCCGGTGGGTGGAGGGGAGAGCGATGTCTCTCGAGTATGGAGAATTGTGGGTCGATTTCTGACTCAATCGGTAGTGAACTTTGAGGCCATGAGACAC
>JAYMTA010001840.1:0-18505 GCA_036897625.1 Pelargonium cotyledonis
AACATGCCACTATTTTGGGGAAAAAAAAATTAGACAAACAAGACACTCATTTTGGGACGGAGGGAGTATATCCTTTCCTTGGCTTAAGAATCTTTTTATATTAAAGATAGTAGTTCCCTACTTATATTAGTTACTTTTACGGGACACTCCCAGGATTAATCTATATCGCCTTCCATCTCTTAGTACTTCTTTTATTACACATCCAAACAAGAGCAAGTATGCTAGAAGCACTCAGTAGGGCAAGTGGTTGATTTCACTTGGTCCCTCGAGGTCTCAAGTTTGAGCCTTGGTGTTTGTACACTTCCTGATAAAGAAAAAAGTATGCTAGAAGCTGGCAAGAAAGAAGTAACCAAAAATTTAACCAGCTAAATAAAACTAAAAGCTCTAGCATTTAGGAAGCTAAATAGCTATTCATATACTGTTATGACATGCTTGTCACTTAGCATTGGCCAATTGCGCAATAATGAAGCTACTTACTCTAATGGCTATTTTTTTGAGCTTGGTCATCGCTGAAAATTGCTTCAAGCGGCTTAGTACCGCAGAATCAAGAGGTTTATCAGGAGCTTCTCCATCAACCTGAACCCAAGGGTGACCTGCAAGAGAGCAAAATTTAGGCATACTACTATGTGTCAAGGAAGGAAGAAACCAAACCATTTTTTCCTTCGTTTGGCCTGAGATAATAATGAAATTAAGTTCAAATCATAAATGATACATTTGGTTTTTCATAACATAATCTGTTGATTGCCAAGTAAAAAGGCTCATCCAAGCATGCCTAAATAAAGCATATGCAAGAAAAACCTTGTAAGAGAATCTTGATAGTAATTTTAAAATCAGAAAAGCATAATGAATGCATTTTGAATAGCAAATATTGTTACTTTTGAAATTATCACCACTACTGCATTAGCAATTCCATACTCTGTAGGAGGGTCTTTGGGCAGTAACCTTGCTTTGGGTTTGGCAAAGCAGTCTAGGAACATTACGCAGATGGTTTAGTCTGGGAGTTATATCAATCTCTATCAAATTTAGCAATGCCACCAGAAAATTATGGTGACTAATTGTGAACATTCTCTTTTGTAGTAACATTTTTTGCTATGTGCTTAAGGGTTTGGATATGTCTAGATAGACTCTAACAACTTATTGGGAAACCAAATCTCTCTTCCTTCTTTAGCAAAGACTTTAGCCTCCACCTTTCCTCTCCCTATCAGCCCTTCTGTCTACAACTCTAATTAAAACATCTATTATTTCAAACTCACTTCCCTGTAGGGAGGGGGTACACGTGACACAGTAAGGCTTTGGCACCCTATAGCTCATTATGATTTACAAGATGATAAGATTAATTTCTTAGTATATCAGATAAGAGATGCATCACCAACAAAATAAAATATTATCTTTGTAATAGCTCTGGAGAGGAAACAATATAGAATCAGATTATTGGTACATGCATACTCACAAAGTACTTCATGGGCTGTCGGCCGCTTCTTAGGATCTCTGGTTAGCATTCTCCGGACCAGATCTTTTGCACTAGCAGATATACTGGGCCATGGTTCTGATGAGAAGTCAAGCTGACCTTTCAAAACCTGCTCAAATATTCCTTGTTCTGTCTCTGATCCAGAACACAAGCATCGCATACCAAAAATCAGATACAATTTGACAGTTTCTTATAATCAGTGTGAAACTGCTGTACAATAGATAAAAAAAAAACCAGAGAATCTTTCTTAAAAAAATGAAAGGAAGAAAAAGAACAGGTAACCGTAAAACTCTTACCATCCCAGAATGGGGGAACCCCGCATAGTAAAATATAAATGATCACTCCTGCACTCCAAACATCACATTCTTGACCATAATTTTTCCGCAAAACTTCTGGGGCCACATAATAAGGACTGCCAACCACATCAGTGAATGTTTCACCTGAATGAATGAACTATTAGTTCTTGATGTGTCATAGAGAGGTCTGTAAGGTGGCAGTGTTTCCTTCATAAATAATAATTGGCTATTTAAGATATAAAATGAAATGAATAGCTTATAGGTGACATTAAGATGCCAGAATACTAATAATATTTTACATTGAAATTTATACTTTTATCTGGCATGGTCAAGAAACAAATATATTTGCAAACAGTTCTCTTCATTGCCTTGCTTATTGCCTTATCTTTTTCCTCTCTCTTTTCTTATTTTATTTCAAATAATAACGAGCAGTTGGATAGTTGGGCAAACCTTATGCTATTTAATCAAGTTGGACATTGTTTCTGTCATTAAAAAGAAGTGGCATAGTGTTTGCAGGAAGAGAACAGGTCCGAACAAAGATAGTCTTGACAACAAATATGTTGCTGAAACGATACAATGCACTTTTTTGCAGCATCTTAAAAAAAACTCTCTAATATCTCGGGTTCTGTATTGGACAGAAACAAGGTCTCTATCCCAAGGATGAACTTTGAACTTTTCTCAGGTAAACAGAAAAGGAACTTGATCAACTAAGAGGTTACTTTTGAATATCTGTTTTTGGTGTCAAAACTGATTGGAATAACGATATCATTGAACAAATTGTTATTAATGATAAAAACTAGGACATTGATAATAGCTTTAGAGATAACACTACAGAAATAGTTGTTACCTTCATAATCTCATCACGTTATACATATAGAGTAGGAAGTACTTTATAAACATGGGACACAATAATAATGAGTTTTTAGTAATAAACTTTTCTGTGCAACATAAACTAACACTTACTCGTCGTTCCATTCTTCGTGAACAATAATTTCAACTGAGCATCAACTTGGTACCATTCTATTTTTGGAATTTTAAAATATTTTATATGAAGAATTTTTAAGGCTTTTAATATCATTTGAGAAGTGAGAAGCAAGCAAGAAATCAGATGAAAATGGTCAAACACTTCCTGCAAGTTCTAGGTAACCAATATCAGGCTGATTGATCAGTCTCTAAATGTTTATCATATACCACACATGTCAAAGAGCCTAGCTCTCATTATAGCATACTTATTGTTGTAAAGTCAAAATCTAATAACTAAACATCAGTTAGTTTTAGAACTCGTCTCATAAACTACCTTATATTCTAATCATACTGAAGATGCAGTAAAGCCATCAAAATTCACACAATCCAATGCCATGCCATAAACAATCAACTGATGAAAATGCACCTGGTTTAAAGAACACCGAGAGCCCAAAATCTATAGTTTTAAGTAGCGCGTCCTCTTGTTGATTGACAAATAGAAAATTCTCCGGTTTCAAGTCCCGATGCAGAACACCTAAAGAATGACAAGCTTCCACCACGCCAACTATAGTCCTTGCGAGCTCAGCTGCCTTCCTCTCGGTATAATGCCCCCTCTGGATAATCCTATCGAAAAGCTCCCCACCTGCACAAAGCTCCATTATAAGATGTACCGCAACAGCATCCTCATAAGCACCCACAATTTGAATCACATTGGGGTGCCCTGCCAAGTGGTGCATTATCTGAATCTCCCTCCGCACATCCTCCACATCCTCTTTGGTAGTCAATTTCCTCTTGGCAATGGATTTGCAAGCAAACTCCTTCCCGGTCCCTTTCTCGAGGCAAAGAAAGGTAGTCCCAAATTGCCCTTGCCCTAGCTTCCTCCCCAAGCTGTAAAGGTCCTTCAAATTCCCTGTTTTCCTTCCCAAAACAGAATCAACCTGGAGACCAGCACTCGGCATTCGCTTCATAGGGGCAGGCTTGTTGGCTTCTCCGGGTTTCGGAGCTGCCTGATTTACTTTCGCAGGATCAGGCGGGGCCTTGACATGAAGCTGAGGCATACCCTGAGAATCATTGCCAGGTTTAGCCGCGGCGGTGTCAGGAGCTGCATTCTTGGCGGCGCTGTTCTCCCCGGTGGCCGGAGGAAGGCGGTCCTCCGGTGGCCTGCTTTTCCACACGGCGGCGGTAACGGATTGCAAGAATCCACTACTCTTCACAGTCGTGGCGGGTGCTGGGGAGGGTCCTACGCAATTTTTTCCCATGTGAATTGAAACCAAAAAAAAAAAAAAAATGTCGAATCCAATCAGCACCTTATCATCACCAACTCGATCGGGATCCCAACCCCAAATACGAGCAAAAAATCACCCAAATTTCAGACCCTGATGAATCAAGCCCTAATTAATTTGCTCGCACCCAAAACCATATCCACGGCAAAGATCTCAAAATACAAAATTTTCCTGGAAAATATATACGACTTGGATACAAAATCTAAAAGTGGCATCATCAAATTCCTAAAATTCAATAAAATGGACGAAAAGTTGGGAGTGAAAAATTGAGTAGAGAAGAGGAATCGACAAATGGATCAAACGCTGGGAAAATGTTGATGATGATGTTCTGCAGATGAGAGGCATTTTCATTGATAAATTGTTCCATAATTACTCTTTAAACGAGGTGTTAATTATAATGACGATTGGTTGGTACTTCATCAACATGCATGCATGGCAGGCACTCCATTTTGGACCGCCACCTTTTTCATACAAGTTCAGACACGTGTCGCCCATGGAAGCGTGGAAGAGAAGAATCCAAATCTAACGATTTCACGGCCCACAGTAAACGGACCTAGCAGGAGGAGGGAAATCGAAAATGTTTAAAACGAAACTCAACTACTCTGCTTTACCGCATTTTCTCATCTTCCATTTTCACGACCGATTTCAAACCCTAGCTCAGATTCGGCTTCGCTGTAATCTGTAGCGAGAATTTGCGTTCCTCGAGAGAGTAACGTACGGACGCGAACTCGTATATGTTTCATCTCATTGCATTTGATTCATTACTGGATTGATTGCAAAGGTTGCTGCTCCTGGTACTGTATCTTCCAATCTTCTTCCTTGCAATGGCGGTGCTGTGATAGCCGAGTCAGGAGTTAGAAGGAAGACGCCCTCGGAATTGAGAGTAAGTTTCAGCTTAATTAAATTCTTGTTTACTGTTCATAAATGCAATTATCTTAGTTGTTTAAATGTGCTAATTAATGATCTGTAACTTTAATATATATTGCTGAATTCCATCCATGGGAAGAGATAGAATCTATATATGGACATGATTTTGGTGGAGATTAGTCCTACATGGAGATTGGGGAAACGAACTCCTCTCCATTTTTTGTTAAGAACTGTCATTAGATTATTAGAAACCAAAGTAATATGGATTTTGTAGTTAATGTTTTTTCTGCTATACCACCTCTGCAGGTTTTCATTTCATCTGGAGTAAGAACGTTATGCCACATTTCAGCAGTTTGGCTTCAATATCGCCTTCCATGTTCATTTTCTGGCTGTAAAAGAGAGTAAAGTTCACATAGAAATAGTCCTGATATCATTGTGTTACAGGGAGAGCAGTTGAAGAGAAGGAATGTTGTGGAGCGTGTTGGTGAATCAGCAACTCATTCAAGGTAATGTTTCCTACTCTACTCTTTTGATATTTAGTGAATAATCTGCTGAAAACTTGTTTGCCTTGCCAACAGTGAGGTGAATCATGGACTAGAGAAATCAGAACCCTTGAAGAATCCAAGATATGTTGACATCCGTATGAATGAGTTATATCCTGTAAAAAAATCAAGGCTTTGGATTCGTTCTGGAAAGGATGATAAAACTAAGGTCAGTAAAGTTTTGTTAGACTATCCTGTAGTTTCTCTCATAAATCTTGTCACTTGATATGAAGTTCAAAGCAGTTTGAACTCTGAAGAATGCCTTATTGTTTTACATAGCAGTCCGAAAACACTTCATCTGAGCAAAATAGTAGCCATGCCTATAAATTTGGCTGCAAGAAGAAGACACCAACTCTCAAGGTACACCTTTCATTAGACATGTTCATCCACAATGTATTTCACAAATACATTTTTACTTTTTTGCCCTATTTTTATGATCTCATGCAGTACCAAGAAGTATGTGGCTTCTGAAGAAGTTGTTAAGGATAGGATGGTGCAAGCTTGTTATACAATTGAAAAGTGTAGTCAAAGCATGTTTCGTAGTGTTGTTGAGCGTTCATCATGCGGTGAAAAGTTTTCTGGTGTGTCCACTGTTGAAATGGTAATTAGTATACCTTATTATTCATCCTACAGAAGTAATGGTTCTGTTAATTAATCACCATTCATTTTCATAGGATAAAGTTTTAAAAGGACTGGTTGCTCGTGAATGCCCCCCCTGTTTCTGGTGTACCAAGCAATTCTTCTGGAACATTTAGTGATCCTTCATCAACTTACACTGACAATTTCTGCTCTGAGTGCCACATATCTAGTCAAAAGGCTCCTTTGGATTTTACTTTGAAAACTTCTATGCGGATGGTGGTTTCTTCCTCAGTGAATTGGTGAATACAGGCCCATTGTTAGATTGCTGCTTTCTTTTCATTTCCTTCTGCTCAGTATAGAGGTACGATCACCCCACTGGTTATACATCATTGTTGACACAATTGATGTTTTTGCAATTTTTATGTTTCATAGGATGAGTATGTGTGGTACTGGTACACCTAATGGCTTGCCGCAATCTACTTATGGTGGTATTGGGCTTGTATCTACTTCCAACGCCTATAATTTTAGAGCATTGCATTCATGGGTTTACCCTCAATCTTCTCTACCACCATCTCTTGTCTCAGTGCTTAAATTATCAACGGAGAGAGGTTTGCTAACCACATTTGTTTATTTATACTGTAAGGATTTTCTTCCTATGTCCTTCCATTTTCTCTTTCTAGTCCCCTTGCCGACCTTTTTCTTTGCTGATTCAGTGGAAACAGATTTCTTAAGAAAAGACAGCTGGCATGGGAGGATTCATTTCAAAATCTCTACTACATGCTCCGGAAGAGTGTCTGTGATCTTTTTTATGGTAATCATTTTACCCTTGCTATTGTACTAGTATTTTCAACTTTGCTAGGCAAACATAATTACCTGTGCTTTCTTGACGTTGATTCAAAGTTTTGAATTGTCTGCTTTAAATAAAACCATTTTGAAATTAGTTATTAGTTTTGATTGGTTTAGAATTTGGCAACCCAAATTGACAAGTGGTTACCATAATTTGTTCTGCATCTGTTTCAAATTTCAAATGCTTCTAGATGATGGAAGTAGATACTAATCCTTGCTGTTACTCTGTTGGAGATATGTTATATGACTAATTTTCAGCTAGAAAATTGCTTTGAAGAATGTATTGGCTCCTTTTGTTGTCATTTTACGGAAATATTTGTTATTTTTTCTGTATCTGATAAGGGTTGATGTCTTTCTCTTTCTCTCTTTTGATTTTTTAAAATATTGATGAACCAGGATGTCTATTTCTCTATGCCTCTTTGTCATTCTAAAGTAGAGCAAGTCACTTCAGAGGATTTGGTTGAGCTGTCAGAGATAGAGAAAAATAATATGGGCCAGTTTTGTTTTGTGCACATTCATCATTTTGGCAACTTGCATCATTCGATTCAACAGAACTTATGCCTAGTGATTCATGCTACTTCTTCCTTTCGTACATGTTTTTGAAAGTTACTATATCAGTTACTGTAGTTCATCTGGAATTATTTGTGTTGGGCTAAGGGCATCCAAAGTACTTATTCTATCTGATTTATTTCGAGTGATTATTGCAGACTAGACGGCAAAGTTCCATCTCTGACGTGGACAACAGTCCCCAATCTCTGTTAGCTTTCAGTGGAAATAAGCATGTACAAGGATTATATGATTTTATCTTGAACTATAGGAAAGTCCTCAAAACTGGATTAATTAGGTCTTTGCTTAAACATACTTTTCTGTTTATGTTTTAACTAATTATCTTGGTAATGGTAATCACATCATATAACTGAGTCCAAACAAAGTCATTTGTAAATTGAACTATTATGTTTCAATGATCATACAACTAGAGCTAAGTAAATATTTCTGTGCTCTCCACTCCAATACCATATCATCAAATCTCACATCCTTTTTTTGGTTGTTGTCAGATCTTTATTAACATCATTGACCATTGATGATGTTCCTGTATTGTATTCACCTGTGCCATTCCAAAATGCTGCACTATCTTCTCCAGAGGTAGGTGAAGTAAGTGAGTACCCTACAATTGCATAATAAGCAGCTTATAAATTGAAATTATTTGCGGCTTGAAAATTTTCTTGCTTGGTGCCAAAAGAAAAGAAAAGACAGCAGTTTAGCCGTTGTCAAGTTCTGCTAGGCTTAATATATGTGTTGAAACTGTTAATTTGTGGCATCTGTGTTAGTGCCTTTTAGTTGGACCGGACCTGATCTCAATGTATTTGCATAGTTCCCTTTTCTCCCAACGCCATATAATCGTGACATATTGTTGGATAGGAACGATAACTTTGTTAATAAATATACTTGTGGCTTTCCTCACTTATGAAGATTCCCCTCAAGATTTATCCAAACTCGCCCCGCAGGTTAGATGCATGGAGATGAAAAGGGCCGATCATGTGGGTTCTCAGAAAGGATCCAATGCAAGAGATGGTGAATCCATCCACTGATCCACGGTTCATCTACTGGTCCATTGTGAAGCATTGAAATCAAAGATGCATATATACCGCCTTGGATTGTCTATGGTATATGCACTCTTGTGCGTCCTGAAGTACGGAGTTTTGAGGCAAGGTATGAAGATTTCTCCCATATCATTTTCCATTTGTTGACCCTTCGTTAATTTCTCATCTTGCACGACTAATTACAATTAGTTATTGTCGTGTAATTTGCTTTGATTTCGTGGGTTTTCGCAGCTTTACAACCGAATCCACTTCAATCGGCTTGAATGTAGCTCTTGGAACTGCTTGTGAAAAGTCTGATGTGGATGGCCTGCAAGAAAGAGAAGCATAGTTTTGGCATCCCAGAAGCTACTATTTCTCCTCACCTGCGCATGAGCTCATTGAAGGGCTTGAAGTACTCTAATGGTTCTTATACAGCTTCTCTTTCTCTTATATGACCTTTTTTTTTTTTTTTTCAGTTTTCATGATCTCTTGCAGAGGTAAGATAAAATTGTGTAATGTTGTTACCATTATATATTTATATGTTGTCGATAATGGTATGTAATATAAAATGAAGTGACTTCTTATATATGTTTGGTTATGAACATTCATAAATGATCCCCATTGGATGTAGAGCAAGTGTATGGATTCGATGTGATGCGAGCTCACACAACTTTAAGCGTTTGTTGGGACCTCTACTTACCTCCCACATATGTGAATGTCTCGTCCTTTAATTTGGTTGTTGGAGCATGGAAAAACGACTTTTAAACTATAGAGGTCCACAAGAGGTATGAGAAGAGTTTTCTCCACAAGGAGTTGGATGCTTCTACATCCGCTGAAATTTAATACTCAAAATTGTCAAAGATTCGACAATAGTTGATGACCAAAACAGTCTCAACCCAAGGTATAGTGTTAAGATGCGGTATTTGTTTTGGTTCTGTTAACCAAGAGAAATATCAATACCATTGACCAATATAAATGTTTTTACTCTATATAGTCTACCGTTCTACTTTCTTGATCGACATTTAGGTGGCAAACTCAATTGTGATACAAGTCTATTTTCTGATCAACCTTCAGTTGATAAACTTAATTGTGATATAAGTCAACCTCTAATTACGACATACATGTTTTTACTGTATTAAATATCGATCGACTTCTCTTTTATTCTAATGCTTTTATTATTAAAGTCAATTGTGATAATGATAGTGTCGACCAACTACATACTAAATATAATATTCTTTATGTTATCATTTTATATTTAACATATAGCCAATGAGAGTTTAGTGAATTTGAAATTATACCCTTACTTTCAAACAATTTTAATTTTCTACAATTTCTTTAGAACCTCATTCCAAATGTTTTTCGTCTCTGCATACATTTTATCTTCTTCCCGCTACCTCTGTACAGACAACCCAAACAAGCCCTAAAAACTAACCTGAACATTAACAAGCCTCCTGATATTGAAAGCCTACAAAAGTGAACAATACACCCCAACTTAAGGATTCACTTCTCTTTTTCTTTAGAATCAATCCCATTATCTAATTAAAATGATAATTGTTATGCTACAGACTGCAACAAAAGAAAACAGTACCAAAAGAACAAGAGGGTATGCATATTTTAAGGAGAATCTTACAAGAATCTTCACTAAACAGCAAGGAGCGTCAAGAAAACACCTACCTTGAGCTGAACTCCAACAAACTACAAGACAAACCTTTGCTATATACCGTAATCCTTGTTTTACTGATAAACCGGCAAAAAGAATATTTTCTATCCAGGAAAATCAAACATGCACTTAACACCCAATTCTGCGGTAACAAGAAATCCGGGGAAAATATGAACAATCTAAGCGTCAACTTGATGTTCACATGTATGAGCTATGGCCTGTACTTGATACAGCAGTTTCGGGATTGGTTTCAGACTTGAGTGCTTGCAAGACATCTCCACTGCCTCATCTGAGGACTGTTGTCAAGAAGCATCAACAAACCCATATTGTTGGCTGTCAGCCCAAACATGTACCTGCAAATTATGTTGCCAGTATGGCCAAATAGATCAGTCACTTGTTGGCGATCAAGAAAACCACTGATGATGCACATATGTCGGACAGTGTGTGAGTGGACCAATGCATGAACTTGCACATATGTCGGCAGATATTGAACTATGCAGAACCTAGTACGCGTATGCACTATAAAGTCACATTTACTCTAATAAAGGAAAAATGTTTGATTAAGAAATTTATGTAATGTATATGCAGATATTCATCATTCCAAATGCATTTACTACTGAAAATAATAGCCAAATAATAATCAACTCACTTGCTCCGACAAGCTGTCTTTCTCCAGAAAACAAAGGACACAACCCACTGAACAACAAACAAAAGAAACAGGTTAACAGCTGCAACAACAATGATGTTCAAGTTATGACGCTTTGAACATTAAAAACATCCAACAATAAAATAAAATATACAAATATAAAAAAATAAATGAAAAATGAATGAAGACACGCGTAAAATGATAAACTTGCTCAGAGGAACTCACCCCTTTATCCAACAACATTTTGGTTCCAAAGAAGCTGACAGATTTTACAGTGGATGTCATTACCACATAATATACAAAGAAGGAAAAGGTAGCAAAAGAGAACATATTATCATGACTACAGGAAGAGGTGAACTCTAATGCAGCAAATAAACCAGATAGAAATAGGTAATTTTGATTATGCAATTACCATAGTATTATGATTAGTCTTTACTCTTTAGCTAAGTGAGGTTACTAGCTTGGGAGAGATTAAGTGACAAATAATGTTCAAAAGGGGGAAAGGGTAACAGCTACAATATAATAAAAATGATATCATCAATCTATTTTGGAAAGATAAATGGAAAAGGTAGATATGACAGAAAATTCTAGAAGTTCACCCAAATGAATGACGCGGGAATGAGCCTAAGCATTAAATGCCAAACTCTAAATAAGGTAGCTATGCAAAAGACATAAATAAACAATCTAAGTACAAAATGTACCTTGAAAATTGACAAAAAGGAGAAGGCTCCAATAATAGTTGACTTCTTCACTGGCATGGGTCTTTCAGGTGACATGTCTCTGCACAATTGCTGAGCAATTTCCTTCAGTAATACCAGTTGTGCCTTATCAGTCCGCATCGAAAGAATTGCTTGCCTCATTGACTCCCTGTCGGCTTCAAGTGCCTGAAGCCTCGTGTACATCTTCTTCACATCAGTGGAATCACCAACATCATTCCGATGCATCGACTCTCTTGGGGTGTTCACATAATCTTCACAAATCCCAACTGCAGCCTTGGATTCTGTAAAGCCATTATAGGTGGCCCCTGTATGGATAGAATCAATTGTATAAATTCTGTCACTCATGTCATCGTCACCTTCTGACACATTGTCTAACTTTCTCGGATAATAGTCTTCTGGATGTGGGAAGTAATCCGCTTTCTTGAAGCTACTATTGCGCATAAGAGGAGATTCCGCAGCAAAATCTGAAGCAGTTTCTTTAACTATGCCCATGCTATCAGTGGAAAACTGTCTCGAAAGTCTTGGCCGCCTAGGAGAATGTCCAACTATCACTTTCTCTAAAATGTTCTTTCCACTAGAGAAGTCACATTCCATCTGATTCTGACTGGGGCATCTCTCCATTTGGCAGATCCTATACTCCAAATTCTTCAATCGGTCTCGAGGCGTCTCACCAAATGCATACTTCTCAATGTCGACGGCATCATTATCAACATCAAAATGAGGTTGAGTGTTGCATCTTAAAGGTGGGTAATCATAGACTGAGAATTCATCTTGAGCATCATAGCCGTCAAGTGTGCTTTGATTACGGCTAAGTCCACCCCTATCTCCATCTGCATCTGATTCATTGATCCCAAAACTCATCATCCTATGCTTATAAGCCTGCACTTCACATGTCAAAGACTGAATAGCCTGCTCTTTCTTATACAACAATTCCTCCATTGCTGAAAGCTCTTGTTGATCGTGCGACGATTTCTCCTCTGCGAAACGCTTGAACTGCCGAGCCTCCATCTGGATTTCTGCTTTCTCTCTTTGCAACCTCAATATCATTGACATGGCCTCATTTGCAGCTGATGATGAAGCATTCCTCTCCTCTTCCAACTCGGCGTATAGATCCTGTATTGCTTGCTGTTGGCTACTAACTGTCTCCCGTAATGCCGTACACTCTGTCTCGACTTGGACTCGTGCAACATTGAAAATCTCAAAACCAGGAACAAAGAAACGGTTACTATTCTCAAATTCACCATACTTGCGTTTTACTGTTCGAAGCCAATTCCCCCCTGAAGAGCTACTGATCAAAGAAGAACAGCTACAGCCACATTTACAGCATTTCACCACAATTGGAGGTGAATATGATTCCGAATCCATAAACCAATATGAATCCAAACTAAAAAAAATATTCAATATCAAATGAAAATAATCAACCTACAAATAGCAAATCATGAACCTAGAGATTATTTAATTTTCGGAGCTTCCAAATCCTCTCTCTCCTTGAATCCGGATCCTTCAATTGTAATTATCCCTTCCCCTCGATTCCAATCACCAGCAATCGCCCCCCACAGATCAACAAATCATAAGCAAAACAAAACTCCTAGATGAAAAAAAAAAAGAAAACAAACGTTATTTAGCCCTACAAATGAAGCAAATCCAGAAACTCCACCGATTTTCCCAAACAATTATTGACTAACAAAGTTTCCAATGAAAATAAACCTAAAATACAGAACAATATCTTTCAATTCTCATGGCAAAACTCACATTTCACGGAAAAAGCAAAATGCAAGAACAGATATCCAGCGAAGCAAAGAGTACCTTTACCATCGGAGGAGAAGCTGAAACGCGGAGTCGATGAGATCAGAAGGCTAGCTAGCTGCCCAATGAGGTGAATTTCCCCGGGAAAATGGAATTCCCAGAGAAAATTCAGGGCCAGCTACCATCAAAGAACGGCGCGGGGAGAGATTGAAGAAGAGGAAATGGTAACGGAATGATGATTTGGTGTTTGGGGGAAAGGAAAGGAAAAGAAAAGAAACGAAAAGAAAGGAAAAGAAAAAGACGAGAAAGGGAGAGGGATTTGGAAACCCTAGATTTTGAAATCAGTTTTTATCTGCGACACACAATATTTCTCGGTGTCTCGATTTTCGTGTTGTGCTTCAAAAACCATATGCGACATTTTGGGAAGAAACACAAAATAAAGGGCACAGAAGAAATTTGGAGAGTCCTATCTGTTTTTTGGAGCTTAATTTGTCGGACTTCTCAACCAGTATCATCCATTTTTCTTCTTTACCATATGTTTTAATTATAATTGTAATCAAGTAATAAATAATCAATGAATCATCCTAACTATAAAAACATTTATTACTCCAAAAATGTTGATGGGTAAAAATGTGTACATTATCTGTTCTTTTGTGCTAAAGTTATAATAAATTCTTAGTTGTATTCATGTTGACCAAACTCATTTTCAAATTCAATACTAAATCTCATATAACGAATTATTATGTTTTATATATCAAAGATTTTGTTATATATATCCGAAGCATGTTTGTAGTCTCAGTTAAGAACTATTGATATTGATATTTGTCATTATTTTCTTTTTTTGTCATTTCATAAAATGTTCTCGGCATTAGAAATTATTACAATACTTATTCTTATAATTAGTAACTAATGTGTTTTTTAGACTAACGAATTAATAATTAAACAAATATTTGTGTTGAAATTATAATATTGGTAGATGAAACTTTAATAAGCATTATTATTTATTTTTGTAATAGTACTGAGATTTAAGTATTCGACCATTGTTTGTTGGTGAGAGTAATAGAATTGAGATTGTTTGTATGGGAGGATGGAAATCATTTGGACTTGGGTCACAGTTGGTTAGGCCCAAATTAAATATCTAAATTAATGGAGCAACCTTATTTACTCTTTTCCTTGGGTTACAAGTCACAAACACTTTCTCCAAAGCATTCTATTGCTCTTTCTGTTACATAATGCCGCCATCATCATCATCATCATCATATCCCATGCCCATGGTGATGTTGAGAGAGACTCTAGCTAGGAGGTTTATGTGGATCAAACGGTAAACATTAAAGTAGCACGTGTTAAGAAGAGATACTATGAACAAAATGTTCAACTTAAGTAGAAATACATGCAAATTTTTGCACGTTTAATTAATTAAAATAGCTTCAATTTACCTTTTTCTGATAAAAATCTTCATTGGAAAATTTCAATAAGAGCTATACATAATGTTTTAAATTTTTACTAAGAAAATGTCAACTTTATTAATAGAGTTTCATTTGCATCATTATATATAACATATTCATTTCATATTTATCTGACGTGGGATGAACCATTCATATCTTGAATTCCCCTCCTAATTGTACCAAAATTAACTTGGATGGTAGTATACTTTCAAATTCGGGATTCAGTAGTGTTGGTGTAATAATTAGAGACAATTATGCAATTTGTTAGGAGGAGTTTTTAAACTTATTGGCAGGGGGACTCCTATGCCCGAGCTTTGGAGATTTAAGGAGTCTATCTTACTTAGTCTACATATGAGTTGCTCTAAAGTGATTTATGAGTTTGATGTTTCGGGTATTTTTGATCTTTTTAATCCCCACAACATTGATGTTCACCTCTGACGTTTTTTAAGTTTAGAATGCAGAGAAAAAACCACTCACCTAACCAAATTCGACATCAGTAACGCATCAATAGCCTAGGGCTAGAATGTTCGTTTTCTTCTTTTTTATATGAAAAAAGAAGAAAAAAGGAGTCAAATGAACGGTTTAATAAAAGGAGTCATTGACTGATGGAATGACTCAGACCGACCCTAAATTATTTTAAATTCTCCAAGTTACCAAAATAACCCCGCATATTGAAGCGGAGCAACCGACCAATAAAGGGTATAATCGTGAAACAAAGTTACAACGGCTCTTTCCCTTCCCACACAAATCATTAAATTATTCAAACATAAAAAGCCCCAATTTCGAAATCAATCTCAACATTCTCTCTCCCTCGATACGCGTCTCTGCAACATAACTCTCTCTGAGATCAACAAGCAAGCGTACCAGTGATTTTTGATTTGTTGAAATTTCTATAGTTCTCTCTTGATCCTTTCTTCCTGTTTTCTCTTTTCTTTTCGCTTTGGTTTTAATCTGGTTCTGTGGGTTTTGCAGGCACCATCTTTTGTTTTGTTTTGCAGGTTCTTCTTCTTCTTCTTCTCTCTCTTTCTCTCTGTATTTCACTGACATTGTGGATGCAGGATCCATGAATTCTTCAAACAAAACCCAATCTCGGCTCCCACTTCAAGAGCAGTTTACACACAGAAGAAACTCCCGGGAAAACGTTAGACGATTTCCCAAAATTATTTACTTTTGTTCGTTTTCGCATGAATCTTTTGCCTCGGATGTTGATTTTCCTGCTTAATTTTTGTTTTTTGTGGGTGATTTATTATATCATGAAATTAGGGTTTTTACCTGAATGTGATTTTGTTTGTTTGATACGAAATTCTACATAGTAGGTTTCATTTTTGCACTGAAATAATGGGAAAATTCAAGATCAAAATTGTGAGTGTGTAGTGGCAGAACTGTAATATTTGTTGATGGGGATTTCTAGTTTTATCTGTTTTTTTTGGTTCACAGTTGGATAGGTTCATACCGAATCGCTCTGCAATGGACTTTGACTATGCTCATTACATGCTGACAGAAGCAAGGAAGGGCAAAGAAAATCCTGTGAGCTCTCCGGCCTGGGAAGCGTATCAGAAGAAACTGGCTGAGGCCTTAAACATGAACCGGACTCGAATATTGGCGTTCAAGAACAAGCCACCCACCCCAGTTGAGCCATTCCAAGAGGACATGTTTTCATCATCTTGTCAGGAATCGAAACCCGCCAAGCCTCGTCGTTGCATTCCACAGGTATATGCCAATCTATTCTATAGCTATTGTGTTACGATTGTACATATTGTGTGTTTAATTGTTCAGTATTCTATTAAGTTACAGATTTTGACTTTAACACGGCCTTTCCATTATCGCGGTCCTGCTTTAAATTTTAGTGTTAATGTAGTGTTCTTATTGTATAATTTTACAGACTTCTGAGAGAACATTGATGCCCCTGATCTTGTGGATGATTACTACTTGAATTTACTGGATTGGGGAAGCGGCAATGTTCTTGCTATTGCTCTTGGAAGCACTGTATATCTCTGGGATGCATCCAATGGTTCAACCTCAGAACTCGTAACCATTGATAATGAAAATGGCCCCGTTACCAGTGTCAGTTGGGCTTCGGATGGGCGTCATATTGCAGTGGGCTTGAACAATTCTGATGTCCAGTTATGGGATTCTGCTGCTAATCGACTGGTTGGTACTCTAAAATGTTTCTGCCTTTTTTGTCTTGCGAAATTAATCTCTGTTGTGGTATCTTATATATGTGATGTTACTTTTTCAGCTAAGAGCATTGAGAGGTGGCCACCAACTGCGAGTCGGTTCATTGGCTTGGAACAATCACATACTCACGACAGGAGGAATGGATGGTAGAATTATCAACAATGATGTCAGAGTACGATCACACATTGTTGAAACTTATAGGGGTCACCGCCAAGAAGTTTGCGGGCTCAAATGGTCGGCCTCAGGCCAACAATTGGCAAGCGGAGGGAATGATAATCTTCTTCATATATGGGACAGATCTCACGCCTCTTCTAACTCACCCACACAGTGGCTACATCAACTCGAGGACCACACTGCTGCAGTGAAAGCCCCTGCTTGGTGTCCATTCCAGGGCAACTTACTAGCCTCTGGTGGAGGTGGTGGCGATCGGTGCATTAAGTTCTGGAACACCCACACCGGCGCGTGCTTGAACTCAATTGACACCGGTTCACAGGTTTGCGCCTTGTTATGGAACAAGAATGAACGCGAGCTCCTTAGCTCTCACGGGTTTTCCCAGAATCAGATCACTCTTTGGAAATACCCGTCAATGGTGAAGATGGCAGAGCTCACCGGCCATACGTCGCGAGTTCTTTTCATGGCTCAGGTACCAATGATTCTGATTCATGTAAACAAGTTTGTGTTTCATTTTTGGCATATTATTTGACATATCTTTGTTATATAATTGATTCTTCCAGAGCTCAGATGGATGTACAGTGGCATCTGCTTCTGGAGATGAAACCTTGAGGTTTTGGAATGTGTTTGGGACCCCAGATGTGGCTAAAACCTGCAGCTAAAGCCAATCCTGAGCCATTTCCTCATATAAACCGAATTCGGTGAAGATCATGAAAGGGTGAGATAGATGGTAGCTATATTTCTTTTTAGACTTGTGAATTGTGATGTAGCTTTGAGTACAAAAGCAATCTCTGTATATTATCCATACAGCATATGTACATTATTCATGTTGCTGCAAGTACAGTGAAAACATGACCATTGCTTTAAGTCATGTAGAAATAGATATTACTGGATAGAGGGTTTTTTGCTCTCTTGTATTTTTAGTAGTTATGTTTAGGGTTTATAACTTGTGGAGATGGTCACTGATGTGACTAAAAGTCTTAAAATATGTACATTTGTAATCTTTTACACTATAATTTTAACAATTTTTTCTTTCTTAAATGAATTCAATATTTCATGTCGTTTCTTTTATTCTTTTCCAAAGTTTTATTAGAGTTCTTTCTTCGTTTAAAATGAATAAAATTATTTATATATACAAAATTAATATGATTTTTACCGCCGCAAATTTAAATCTAAATTGACTTAAAAACCCTTCCTTGATACTGTTTCACTGAGTTTCTTATCAACAACATTAAACCTTCTTTTCTTTTTGCCCAAACTTACATTCAACATTATTGTTTGTACATGAACTAATATTTCAAAATAATATTCATAATTCGAACTTAATATTTTAAAAATAATATTCATAATTCACGTGAAACATGAAATATATATATATATTTTTTTATAAACTTTTTGGCCTTTCCATAATTTCCTACTTAAGATACGGCCGACTCTATATTATTTTAGGATAGAATAGTATATTCATTGGATAAGGTGTGGCTCCCATTTGTTCAAAACAAATTCAATTAAATTC
>JAYMTA010001841.1:0-18503 GCA_036897625.1 Pelargonium cotyledonis
TTTGGATAAAAATCCTGATAAAAAATAGTAATATTTAATTGATGTTAGTTAAAATAGATAAATGACTAACATAATTTTAAAGTTAATCAATAAATTGAATCATGAAATAAATATAAGTGTAATTTGAAGAAAAATAAAAGGACATAAATGTTTTTTATTTGGTCAAAATAGCTATTTTTTAACTGCTCATGAGCTAAAAAATCAGAAGGTGGGGGTACCCAGCTCTTTTATTTTAGCTCATCAGCAAGTGCTCATGAGCTATTTTAATCATAACCAAACACTGAAAAGAGCTTGATTCGACTCTAAAAATCTTGACCGAATCTTATGTTGGGTTGATGTCGTGTCTGTCTCTTGACTTTTCCACGTGGCAGTCTGATGATGTGGCAGGTGTTGAACTCGTGATCTTGTTGGTGACGGGACTCGGGTCCGGATCTTCGAAGAACGGTTGAGTGGTTTTCGTGTTCTCTAAGTTCAAGAATGAAGAAGTGTCTTTACCTTTGGTGGGAATTCCATTTTATAGGTCCCAACTCATCTGATGATGTGGCGGCGTTTGATTGGTTGGGAGTTTATGGTTGGGAGTTTAAGGCGCGTTCTTGGATTCTTGTCCCAAAATGTGATTTACAATTTTGACCCGACCCGGGACCAATTTAATTCTTCAACTCGGAATTGATCTCGTCCACGTGTCAGGATTTTACTTGGTGAGCCACGTGTCACTTTGTAATTGGTCATTTTTACTTATGATTTTTTGTGTATCATCAGAGCTATTTTGTGCTCATGAGCTAATCCAAACACCCTCTTATATTCTTTTATGTTATATATATAGGTGTGTGTGTGTAATAAAAATAGATAGTTTATTGCAATAATATTACAATTTGTGATGAAATTGTTATTGATTGAGCTATTTATATGTCATTGTTTGAGTTTACATAAACTAATTTTAAAATTTTAAAAGGTCGGATTAGTGGGGTTAAATGTGTTTAGTTCTATTTTTAGTCGCCTAAGTTTAAACTTTTGAGATAGAATCTTGAAATATTTTATTAATGCACCCAACCGATATGAGGGTGACATTTTAAATATTTTCAAGTGAAATTAGTTTGTATAGAATTTTTTCACCATATTTAACTAAAAAATAATTATATTCGATGTACCGATTTTTTTTTTCTACCCTTTGATATTTTGACGACTCTACCACTGTTTGGATCTAATGGGTAGCTCCGCTCACACAAATTCACTTGGGTTGAATAAATAAATTTTTTAATGTGCTGATAAGCTCTCGTTGGCTTGACTTGAATTAAATCAAAATATTTTTAACTTAGATTCTTCATTCTCATTAAAAAATGTCACATTATTATTATTTATTTACTTTTATCTTTAAAATAAAGCTCCATAAAGTAAAGGTTGCTTCATTTTATCTTCTCAGCGACCACCATTATGATAAAGCTCCATAAATTAAAATATAGCCACATAAATGTTTTTATATCAAATGCCTTGAATTGAACATTTCTTTTCGAATGATTTTTTTGTCTGCTGACTGAGAGCTCCATGACAATTAAGTACCGTCTAGAATTCATTAAAATCTTTCAAATTCATGGCATCATGCTTAAATCAAAGACCACCACAAACACACACGTGTTTCATAATTTATTAATTGTATTTCTTTCCACTATTTAATATCTGAGTAAATATAGATATTAATGTGCATGTGTTCTATACTTCTATATACTCATCTAACATTGGATATTTATACGAGAATGTTGACATTTATTGAATATGATGTGGTGATTCCTTAAAGAAATATGAAGACTATTTGTTTAAAATTAAATGTATAAAATATCTTTCTATTCTATTCATTATCGTAACAAGATATTAGTCACAAAAGGGCTGGCTATTATTTTTTTTCTTTTTATCACCAAAGGGCTGGCTATTCTTCGAGAAGGATAGATCTCATATTTATTCTTTGGCAATGACTTATGAGAGCCAATATTTTGGTTCAACAATGTATAATGAACTCATGCTGTTTTTTCTATTAAGTGACGGGAGATCATATTTGAAGTAACAATGTTTCTCACTTTTTATTGGGAACGTCACCCTAAATCTCACTTATACCGTCGACAAAGAAAATCAAACTCGAGACTTCAAAGAGAATTCAAAGTGATTCAAACACTTGACCCAACATATCTTGGTAACTCATGATGTTCTTGAGTTATTATCTGAATAACGTTTGGAAACTTTTTTTTTTTTTTTTTACATATAAGAAAAGGCTAAAGTGATGATAATTGATATTTTTGTTCTATTTTTGTTGACAAAAAGATGGCGGTGACGGAGGCAGTGGCGGAGCCAAGCTTGGCTCGAGGGATAGGCCAATTTTTTCTAAATTTATTGATACTAAATTTAATTGTCTTAATTGTTATGTGAAAATAGTAAATTTGAACTTTTCTTTAATTTTATGACTATAAATAATATAGGTAAAAGACCAATTTTGGTCTCGGAGATTTTTTCAATCTAAAATAATCTCTAAATTTTTAAATATTGACTTAATTTATTCCATGAACTTTTGATATAAATTTAGAGGACAATGAACATTTTAGGTCAATATTTGATAGTTCATAACCCATAATGGGTGTAAATAAAAGTTCAATAATCAGATTGGGCCAAACATACGAAGCTTCAAAAAGTATTTTGGGTTTAAAAAAGATTATGACCAAAATTGGGTTTGAACAAGCAAATTCATAAACCTAATTAGATCTTTTTATGATAGTGTAGATTTCGGACTTTTGTAATGTTAGCCTAATTTTAAAAGTCATTGGGTTTTAAATTCTGACCCACTATAAAAACACGGTAGAATAAACAACTAACCATTGAGCTAATACTCTTTATGAGCTTAAATTTTACTGTCTAATATATAACCCAACATAGGCCGATGTTCTATCCTTGACTCCGCCCATAGACAGAGTTGAAGGAAAATGATTGCGGTTATGAGAGGGAGAAAAGAGTGGTGAAGAGTACTGCAAAACCATATCGTCTGTGTTCCATCCGCTACCACGAGCTCGTCCACGGAGGCAGAATGCCATGGCGAGAAGGAAGAAAAAGGCAAAGATGGACAGAGAAAACATAAGCAATGTTTCTAAATATGAAGGAAGAAGATAATTTTGATGGTGCTATTACAAAAGATAGTGTTGTTTTGTGTGTTGAAACAAACGAAGAGGCAATGAGATGAGTGATGAGGTAAAGCTGAACAAAATCAAATTAACATAATCTAACTTAATGGTGTGTTTGGCAACCCTCATTTGATTTGAAATGTTGGATTTGACCCAAATGAGGTGTTTGAAAATTCCAAGAATTTGGATTTGCATTTGAGTGAAATCCAATGGCATTCAAAACATGCTTAGCACATGAGATTTCAAATGACAGCTCATACCTTGTCATTTGATATTCTATATTTTTCAAAACATTATATTTGTATTTGAAATACAACATTTGAAATCCAAAATTTCAAATGACGAATTTCAAATCAAATCCATGTTCCCAAACGCAACCTAATAGAATTTAGTTTAAAGAATGAGGGGTACATATATATATATATTTTAATATTTTAGCTAATAGAGTCGTAGTAACAGAACAATTCAGTAAATGATTGGGGGGATCATCCGTTTTCGAAAATATGTTTGAGTGCCAATATTTAAAAAAAGAACAATATGTAGATGAAAAAAATAGGAAAACATTGTTATTTTACACCAGCAATAACATAGTTAGATGTCACAGACCGAATGTACGTGACAAAATTATGTCTAGACAACAAGAGGTAACATTCACGTACAAAAGAATGTATAAAGTTTTCTTTGCTTGAAAAAACGCAAGATTTGCACATGTGTCATGTGCAAAATCGATGTCATGAAAGATAGCTCAAAAATACATGTCTAATCTCAAATCTTAGGTTTGGGGGAACATATAATATTAAACCTCTTATGATAATTCTAGATTTGTATATAATAGTTCCTAAATTCTTAGAATCGGTAGAATATTGTAGAGAAACAATTTTAGTTGTAAATTGTAATATTGTACCTTAAGTCTTAGTCATTAGTTTTGTAAGTGTTGTATTATAAATATGAGAGGACTTCATTTTTCCAAACCACATCAAATCAAATGTTGTAATCAAGAGCTTGAGTAATAAAAAGCTTCATTTTCATGTTCTTGGTCTTTCACTTTACTTATTAATTGTTCGTTTTCTCTCCCACTTATTTGAAGAGTTTGAGACTGATTTAGACAAACATAATGATACAAAAATTGTATAAGTGCTGAATGATCGCACAAATTACTAGGAAAATCATTCGAGTCGTTACATAAAAGTTCATTTAGAAAAACAAAGTTCAAAATTCAAGGATAAAATCAAAACTAAACTATTCTAAAAATACATTTAAAATATGATCCTAGGCCGAGAACAAAATAATAACCCAACTACAAATTTGAATTTTTCCTTTTTAGCTTTTGTTTTGAGAAAAATGTATACGTTGATTAGTGCTACGCAATATCTCACCCAACATCATTTTTTTCATTTATTCCTATCTTTGGGAGATCTTGTGTCTTTAAATCTAAAAACTCCTTTTCGTCCAACATATTGTGTGTACATGTGACACTACTTTTATCAATATAATTCAAATTTAAATTTTATTCTTTTATTAATATATCTAGCTATCTACTTATCTTATTTGAGTTAATAAATATTAATTTATTTTAAAACTTGTTCATTTAAAAAAATAATAAATTGTACTAGTGATGAGGAGCACTGTTTTGTTATTAAGTTCAAATTGTAATGTATATAATTGGATAATCACCAACTATTTATCTTTTAAGTTATAAAAATAACATGATATATGTCACACCATATGCAATAATTAGAATTCAAATTTTTTAAATTTATTCATAAATGAAAATGTAATTATTTAATTAAAGAAAAGAAATTAAGTGGCAGTGGCTCACAGGAAAACCGGCCAAGGTATGAAAGTCGTACAAAACAATTTTTTTATTTAATCAAAGGAAAACTATATACTGTAATATTTAATTTTAAAATATATATAATTATATTTAGTAAAAAAGTTAAATAAATTTTTTAAGAAAAAGTCAACTATTTTCTTCACGCTTTTTTCCCAGAAGAACAAACAGCTCCACTGTCGTCTCGTTGAAGAGTTAAAAAGGAGTCCGTGATCCACTTGCCTTCCAAGAAATAGAAGAAGAAAGAAAACAAATTGTTTTGTTTTTAATTTTCTGAAAGATACCCAACTGGAGTTAATGATTCTTCGTCAATCCCTTTTGGGTTTATGATAAATCTCTGTGAATTAATTTTCATTTTTTCTTCTTCAAAATTGACTTCTGTTATTTACGCCCATTTCAACCACCCTTCCATATATTTTTTTGGTACACTATAATTTTTTCTGTGTCTTCAGGATCTTTGAGCATTTTTTTCTGGGTTTAAACAAATAAAGGGTGTTTTTGTTCTTGCTTTGTGGCTTTTATTATTCAATTCATTTTGCAAAAAAAGAGAGAAAGTTGGAGATAAAGGTTGTTCCTTGGGGAATATTTTTTCATCTTTTGTGACGCTTTGATTGTTGCTTTTTGGTCGAATTGGGATCTTATCTGATCTGGGTCTCTTCTGCTTCCACCATTCCTGCAGACATGTGTTGATTTTGCTACACAGGTGAGTCACTCCTCCACTATTTGATTCTCTTGCTTTTTTTTCTTCTTCTTCTTCTTTAGCTTGAAATTAAATGTTGCAGCTGATGAATATGGGCTTGTTGAGCTGGAAGAATCTTTTCACCCTTTTTATTTCCTTTCCTTTTCTGTGGTTGGTCTCATTTTTATGAATTTGAGATGTTGAGAACTTTCTGATGCTCTGACTTCCATTGGTAGCTGAAAAAATTCTGGAGATTCTATAATGGCTGGTGGGTGGTTCATGTTTTTGCATGCTGATTTTGTTTTGTTTTTGTTGATTTGCTTGTTGTAATGAAATGCAAATACAATTGCATACCCAATTGATGGAATTGGTGTCTTCATGGAATATATGTGAATCCAATTGGATGGTTCTACTTCTACAATCCAAGTAGAGTTAATATTAGTTGCAGTATTCCTCTGTGCTGTTGGTTGCTTTGAACTGTCTTTGAAGTTGGTTTCTGGATATGAATTTTTCTTGATTAAGTTTTATGAGGTTTTGTTCCCTGTTGTGATGTTCACTATGTCAGATGGGTTTGAGATTGAGCCAACAATGAGAAAGTTGAATTGTAACTAGTTTTGTATCCATGTTTTCCTTTTTCATGCATTATTGATCTTTCTTCCACAAAAGATGAATTTTTATAATAGTTTTGCTGTGGGCATGAACTCCACTTTACCCCCTTTGTGTATATAAATACTTCAAATGGCCAGGCATGGTGATAACTTCAAATAGATATACCCAAAGCCCTTAGTTGTATCTTTTGTCCTTTAATCGTTGCCATCTTCAATGAATGGTTTTCTGCAGGTAAAAGTTTGCTCGACCATGAGCAGATAACCTTAGGCATTATGGGCTGGTTTAGCAAAATCTTTAAGGGATCTAATCAAAAAATATCAGAAGGGCATTACCACCATGGAAATTATGAAGAAGATTTTAACACTTATGCTCCCTCTAGTTCTGGGGTAATCACTTCTTCCCTGCCATCTCTCTTATAAATTCGTGCGTGATTGACTTAGATTGTCTATTTAAAGTAGCTTTCTAGAATCTGTCTCCTTCAACACAGCTAATTTGAATGTAGGATATGTGGTCGGAACGTGAGAATGAAGATATAGATCGTGCTATTGCGCTATCTCTTGCTGAAGATACTCAAAAGGGAAAAAATGTGGTTGGTAAGTGGAATGCTTTGTAAACTTACTTTGTGTGCATTAAGCAGCATTTTCTCACATTGCAAACTAGTGCTTTTTCTTCAAAATATCTTGATAGTATGGACTTCTGGTCACTTATGGAGAAATTGTGTGTCATTGACTTGCTTGGGAAGTGGTAATACCAATATCTACTAGTACTATTGTTAATGGTATGAGCATTGCTTACAAATACCGCCAAGTGCCGAACTGCCGATGATTGTAAATCTTGAATGCTGCTGCAAATATATTCTAAACACACAAAAAGAAGAAAAATATTTGCATGCTAAAATAAGGGTACGTAATAGCAAATGTTGGGGCAGGCCAGATGGACTCACTATTTTCATGCTCACTAGAACAAAGTGATGCTGAGGGACATATGTTAGTTTGCCCCTCTCTTGACTTCCTCCTATCACTGGTCAATTGATGTCAAATGATTGCTGAATATGTAGGGAACATTTAAAGACATTATGAAAGTATTGGCTGTTAGTAGTTATTCCAGCTTTATATTCTGACACTATTTTTCCAGTCTTACAATTGTTAATTTCATAAAACATGCTACGATTCTCAAATTGCAGAGAAGGACTCTCAATTGGAAGAAGATGAACAACTTGCACGAGCTATACAAGAAAGCCTGATTATAGATACTCCCATAACTTATGGAAATGGAGGTACTCGATATGGACACGCAAATGGACATGGAAGTTTATATCAACCTGTCCCAGTTTACTTCCCAACAGGGTTCAGGTATGTGATTTAGATGCCTTCTTCTGAACTTTAGGTATGGTGACCAACTATCTAAATTTTGCTTCATTATTTGTTCACTCGTGCATCTATTCAGCGCTATGGTGATTCTGACTTCCTCCCTATATGTTCGTTCATCATTCATGTTCTTTGACGTTCTATTGATTTTCATGCATTCTTTTGCAGTAAATTTTATATTTATACTATTGAAGTATGAAGTATGAAGTGTGTATAGATTACTTTTTCTTGTATACATTGATGCTGCAAGCAACTACCATGACTCGACAAATAATTAAAAGGTAAAAGATCAAGCTAGGACCCTAAAAAAAAGAAGAAGGTTGAGCTAGGAGCTACATAGTGACCATGTCAGTAATTGCCACATGGGATCCTTTTCTTGTTTGTAGATTTTTATTTTTATTATTTTTTCTATACTAGAGCTAGTGTCTTACTGTGAGACAGTCTTATAATTATGCAGATGTAAACACATGTACAGACTTTTTTTGTTGTTAATTTGAACTGTGAAAGGGTATACAATATAGGATTTACCATGCAATATGTACTGTAATGCATAAGAAATACATTTCAATATTTTATTTGCCATGGCTTGTCTATTTAGAAGCCTATGTAGACAAAGTTCCTGTAGTGTACTTCTGTGTGCCTACCTTTCAAAACGTTATAAATCTTCAAACTTTCACAGGGGATAGTAAATGCTGATTTGGGCATATATTTCACAAAAACAAGATATACGTATGTGCTTAAGCATTTAAATTCAGGATATTTGGACTACTGTGAATGATAAAGCTTGATCTATGTAATCTTGGTCTGATATACAAAGCCTTAACTAATAAGAATAATTTAATTTCAGTTTGGTGTTTTTGTGTACACCAACCACATGGGATTCTCTGATGCAGCTAGATAAAGTTATTTGTATGACTTCACTTTTATTTTCAATGTTCAGATAATTTTTTACTGTCTAGGCAATATTGTTTTAAGGAATATCATAGGTATGCCTTTACTTTTTCTTGGTAGGATCTGTGCTGGCTGCAATACTGAGATTGGTCATGGACGATTTTTAAGTTGCATGAATGGAGTTTGGCATCCAGAATGTTTCCGGTGCCATGCTTGCAACCAACCAATATCTGATTATGAGGTATAAAAGCACAGAACCCTGGCTGCTTATTCTGAGCATAGGTGCTTCTACAAGTAGTATTTGTTATATGAAGTGGCTAATTTTACTTTTATTCTTTCTTTTATAGTTCTCTATGTCTGGGAATTACCCTTATCATCAATCTTGTTATAAGGAGCACTACCACCCGAAATGTGATGTTTGCAGGCACTTTGTAAGTGATTCTGAAAATACCAAAATTTATTCCCTGATTTAATTACGTGAATCTTTTATTGACGGACTGTGTTTAATAGGACAAGGATATTAAACAGTTGCTAATCATCCTAAAGCTATTTTATACTGTGAAGAGTGGGCCATTTTGATCGATTGATTTATTTAATGATAAATTTGTCAGTGGTCAATAAAAAAATTATATACAATATAAGCAATCATAATGAACGGAAAAAGGCCCAGAGAACAAACTGCTAATAAGTCAGAAATCTACCGAAGAACAAAGATGCATATATTATTGTCTTTATGTAATGCTTATTGAGAGTATCACATAGCTGCTCAACATGACCTTTTTTTACTATGAAATGTAGAAAGTCCCTCCTTTATATAGAATTTTGGCAGCATTACATGCTGGAATACTCATTAAGCTGTGTTGTATTTAAAATAATGATTTCCACCAGAATTCATGTTAGTTTGGGAGATATATATTGTAGTTTGAGTTGTATTCAAACTGTTGTATTATAAACTTGGCAGTGCCCTATATTAATAACACACAAGTTTTTCTCAATTTCACTTGGTATCAGAGCTAGTTTTGATCCAGCCCTGGGCCCGATTATGTTGCCTCCCCATGTGCTCTCCGATACAAGAAAAATGTGAGGCTCGTACGTGAGTGTTAAAGTAGTGACTAAAGTGTCCCACATCAACAAAATATAAGATAAAATGGATACATAAAATGGTGCAAATTAAATCCTACTACAATGTTAACATTTTAGTAGTAGAAGCTCAATCCATTATATGTAGCACATTATCAAATTTAACTTATTATTGCAAATCTTGCCACAGACAAAATTGAGCACAAGTACTAGTAACTAGCTGAAATATATACAAATGGCTCTAAAAGGAAAATTACAATACAAAGTATTTCTACGCATGCATTTGAAGACTCATTGATTAAAATCATATGTGGAAGTTGTTTTGAGTTTCAACTTCATACAATAGACTTGAACATAAGGTTTTCTAACATCTTGTGTGTTACATTTGTGGGAATATAAATTTGGGAATCCTTGTCATGCGAAATCACATTTGAGTATGCTCTTATATGTCCCGTGTTAAAAGTTTAACAATGAAACTTGCAAATGTAGTCTTCTTCTAGAGACATCACTCATTTCATTTGGTTTTGCCTTGTGGAATATATATCTTTTGACAGATTCCAACAAACCCTGCTGGTCTTATTGAATATAGGGCACATCCTTTTTGGATTCAGAAATACTGCCCCTCTCATGAACATGATAATACTCCTAGGTGCTGCAGCTGCGAACGAATGGAGGTCAGTCTAAATGAAATATTTCTATTTTCGATAACCACCTTAAACTTCAAAGAAATCTTTTATTACAATGTTTTAGATTAAAGTTTTTCTATTGTTTTTTGCTCATTATATGCAGCCGCGGGACACAAGATATGTTTCCCTTAATGATGGCCGGAAGCTCTGCCTCGAGTGCCTGGATTCTGCAGTAATGGAAACCAGTGGATGCCAACCCCTCTATCTTGATATTCAAGAATTTTATGAAGGTTTGAATATGAAAGTAGAGCAGCAAGTTCCATTACTTTTGGTCGAAAGGCAAGCACTGAATGAAGCCAGGGAAGGAGAAAAGAATGTAAGAGAAATTTTAGCCAATCCCATTTTATGCTGCTGATATTTGCATATATCATATCTCATACAAAGAGTTCGCTTTTATTTTTTTTACTTGTACTATATGTAAAATTCCTGGGGTGCTTGTGAGTTGGTTCACTCTAGGTCTAACTCGATATATTGAGCATATTAGCTCCAGTCTAATTGTAATTGTTTCAAATCTAAAGATTATTACGATGAAAATTTTGAGTTTACTGAATTGTAAAATTTTAAACCGGCTCCACTATTACCTTATTGGTTTTGTGGATTGCCAAAGGGCCCCCATTTGGTGGATGGGTGCCAAATGGGGTGTCTACAGCCTAACACCCCCAATAAGATATGCTTTTGTTGCATACAATCTTCACACAGTTACAATTACATTACCACCTTTAGCCACTTTCTCATTTACAGTGAAAATTAAATGTACAGGGGTTTTGCTAAGATAAATTTACAGAAAACTGCATATACGTGTTCCTGTTTCTAAATTTCATAAAGTTCTTTTCATTATCTCGGCCAGGGTCATTATCACATGCCCGAGACAAGAGGACTGTGCCTTTCTGAAGAACAAACTGTCAGCACTGTAAGAATCTTTTGGTTGTTCTTTTTGTGAAGCAGCTGATAAAATTATCTTCATTATTGGTTTTAGAGATTCTGATTCCTGTATACTGAAAATCATCAGATTTTAAGACGGCCTAAACATGGGGCTGGAAGTAGAACATCAGACATGATAACAGAGCCCTACAAGCTGACACGTCGTTGTGAGGTGACTGCAATTCTTATATTATATGGTCTTCCAAGGTATTTATCTTCTTCTCACTTTGCATTTTCACCTTGGTCTAGAAGAGAATTCTTGTAGTTCAGTTAAGTATATAATTATAGATGAGATTACATATGATTGGGATAAATCATTTAAAATAAATAGTAATCACAAAGTAAAACTTTAGAGGATATAATAACGAAATCCTAATGGGTTAATTAATACAATGATTGATCTATGTAATTTTTGCTACATAGGGATGGGTTATGTCTGTCATACCAAACAGGATATGTGAAAACACTTATACTTGCCAATATGCAGAACCAGATTTAATCAACTAACTTATTTGGACAAAAAGAACAATACATAGATTCATAGTAAATTTATTGATGCAGGGGAAGGGATTAGGGCGATTGGATATAGAATAGAGCTTATTGGGGTTTGAACAGATGATTAGGGTTTAAAATAAATCTCTTGAATAAACTTTTATCATAAAACTGTGGAAAATATTCCAAAATAGTGCTTATACCAGTCCTGAATATACTTGACGACTATCAATAATTCTAGTCGAAAGATTAAAAACTAGTTCCTAGTTAATCCTAAATGTAGATGGAAAACCAATCTTCATTCAGATCTGATGCGCCTGCATCGTTGTTATAAGCACATAATAGCCTTTAACTTTTTTAAATGCATAAATTTGCTCTGGAATTGCATGATCGAGTGATTCTTTGTGTATTGATTTTATAATAAAGATCAGAAATGCAATTTCCTTAGTTCACTGTCTTTTTATGTTTCAATCAATGAAATCTCTTCCTCCCAAAGGAAATGAATATGGACGGTCTATTGCTTTTGATTTTCTGTTGGAGAGAACTTAGGAACCATTTTTAGTTTTGTAATTTGTGTTGTAAATGTTTTAAATGTTATTAAGATTTTGATTACTTGGTAAGGTTATTGGAGTGCTTGAGTTGAGTTTCAGGAAACCAAAACTCGAACCAAACTCGATTGCACCCAAAGTCAAATTATGAGGCTATTTGAGTTAAAAGTGGCTCTTAGGCTTGACTCACACATTTATGCTTTACCTTTTTGTCTTCCATATATGGTTTAGGATTCTAACTCAGGATCTCCTAATATGTAGGTTGCTGACTGGATCAATCTTAGCTCACGAGATGATGCATGCATGGCTAAGGCTTAAATGTACATTTATATATCCTGTTGATTGTGTAGTTAATAGGGAACAGTAAGAAACTGATGGAAATGCGTACTATTTTCAGCTATTTGTTGTTCTTTAAAGATGACCGGAGTCTGAAGAGTGACTTCCATTTAGTTTTCATGATATTTGAAGATGGCTTCATTTACTACTACAGCTTATTCAATCCAGATGTCTTTGTTAACAACTTCTAGTTATATGATTTGTTTAGTCAATAAATTTAGTCAAGTTGACCATTTCCATGGTTTTGTGTTTTCTTTGACAGGTTTTCGAACTCTCAGTCAAGATGTTGAAGAAGGTATCTGTCAGGTACTAGCTCATATGTGGTTAGATGCAGAGCTGCAGTCTGGTTCAGGCAGCAATGCTGCTTCAACCTCATCCTCTGCTTCTAGACCATTCAAAAAGGGTACGCGATCTCCATTTGAAAGGAAACTGGGGGAGTTTTCCAAACACCAAATTGAATCAGACACTTCGCCCGTTTATGGAGATGGATTCAGAGCCGGTCAGCAAGCAGTGCTCAAATATGGCCTTCGGAGGACCCTTGACCATATTCGGATGACAGGAACCTTTCCCTTTTGAACTCCTCCGCCCTATGTTACCCGCTCGCTTCTCTTATATTTCACAGAGTCACAGCTTGGCCTTACCATATTAGAACCAAAGGCCAAAGCACATAGGAATTATGTCTCTATAGGGTAGTTCTGAAAATTGCTGATTTTTGTAGGTGGCTTGAATGCCACTGGATACCTGTTTTTTTATTAATAATTTAATGATAAAAATTCTTTTTGCCCCATTTAGTCATAGCCTACATAGTTTTGTTCAATACCTTTGTGGTTTGTATATGCACTTCCAATCAATGATTCAAAATAATAAAATAAAATTTGGAAAACTACAGAGTGTAAGAACATTTATAAAATATGCCATAATGTACAAGAAACTATTTTGAGTTTACAAGAATTCTGATTTGTGCACATCTGCATAAATTTTTGACAGAGCTGAAACTAGCTCTTCCATGCTTGGCCTACTCATTGGATCTTTAGCCAAGCAAGCTACACTCAACTTAGTCACTCTCAGAGCAAATAATGATTTTTCCTCTCCTTCGAAACTAGGATCAAGAAAAGACTCAAGCTCAGCTTCTTGATTCTCTTTTTGCAGGATTGAAACTATTGCCTCAGCAAGCAACACTTCTTTCCCGTCCTGCATCAGTACAGCATCCTTCCCCGTGACGAGTTCCAGCATTATCACACCAAAGGCGTACACATCAATCATGGGAGAAACCTGCCCTAACTCTACGTATTCTTGCGCCATGTACCCTCGAGTCCCTACAAGATGCGACGTCTGGAAAGCTTCCCTCTCTGCTGCTCTTGCAAGGCTGAAATTCGCAATCTTGGCCCTCAAGTTTCCATCCAGTAGAATGTTGCTGCTCTTGATGTCCTTGTGCACGTACGCGGGCTTGGTGAAGCTGTGTAGATAATGGAGTCCATTAGCAACATCCAGAGCTATCTGAATCCTCTCGCTGCAACTCCTTCGAGTCTCTTCCCTGCTGCTCCTGCCAAGCCATTTCTGTAAGGACCCGTTATGCAGATACTCGAAAACAAGGTAAAAACTTCCCTGATTTTCACAAACACCTTGAAGGTTTATCAAATTGAAGTGATTGATACTCTTCAACATGTTCACTTCCTTGGACACATCTAAACTCGTTTTCTTGATCGCCAAGACTTCCCCACCGAACTTGCCACAATACACTGAACCCTTTACTTTACTCTTTGCACTGAAACCTCCAGTGGCCTTCCTCAACTCAGCAAAGCTGTAAACTCTCAGTTGTTGCTCGAAGCTAGCAATTTCAACCCGTAGATCTTTCGACAGCACCCAATTCGCTCTTGTTTTACTGTCACTCCGAGGAATTTTTAGCTCCTTCATTCTCTTGCAGCAATGAAAAATTGTGGACCAAATGACACCAAGGACTAATAGGACACAAGCAGCAGCAATACCAATCCACATAGGAAATTTTCCATTTGCCTTGGCCTTTTCAAGACTAAAAGTGGGTGGTGGAAGTGAAATGCTGGGTTGCTGGTAGTGAATTATGGTCTGCGAGCTCGAAGGTTTCGTTGGCATAGGAATGAGAAGAGTTGTGAAAGGGTAAATGGTTGTATCATATTGGAGACTGTTCGCATCCAACACTCGATCTGTGCTCACATTAAACCTCTTACTGATGTCTGGAACACTATCTCCCCAGCTCACCAAATATGTCAATATATACTTTGTGCCATCCGCAGTCTGATTTCTTGAGGGACAAGCACATCTGAGGGAAACTTTTAGCCTCACACCGGGCACCAAATCATATTCGCCAAATTGATTCTCGCGCATAAGAGAGCTACAAGTAGTCAATCCCTGGAATGTGTTGTTTGCTGTGGTTGAGTACGTTTTGTGGACACTATTTGGGATGGTGAAGGTGGTGTTGGCCTGGTAGTAGTGACCAAAACAAGAACATGTGACGGGCACAATCACTTCTTTGTTCGGAGGGAACACAGCGTAGATAGAGGCGTTGTTGATGCGCGCAAGCTCTCGAGGATCAGATGATAAAAGGCCCGAAATTGCAGAGACAGAATCATAAGGCTTTTCGGATTTAAAGATGAGAAAGGCCTTGCAAGAAAGATGGGGATCATTGATACTATTGCAGGTGTAGAGAAAAGCCGGGGAAGGCGCTTCAGTGTCATTGTTGTTGCAGCTTATGACTGAATTCCCAGAGTATTGTTGCTGTTCTCGAGTCTTGATTGTTAGCAAGAAGAGACTAGTTATGACAGTAACAAAAACAAGATTCATTTTCTTGAAACTTGCTCACTGGTAGATGTGAACTGCTGATATATTGATCACGAAAGCGCGCAAAGATGATGATTATAAAATGTACGAGTCAACTGTTTATGGTGGCATATTAGTCTCTATAAGTTATTCGTTAAAACGGATGATGGGACAATAAATCTTGACTGGATCAAGCATTCATGTGATGAGGTATATAATACTCCGTATATGTTAACGTCAAGATCAAAGAGAGGTTGTTGTTAGGAAGATTTGAGGCACCAAATATATACTGTATTTGATCCTTAACTCCATCAGTTTTTTATTCAACAACTTGTGCAGTTTATGCGACTTGCTAAGAAGAAAAACTATGGTTCACTTGACTTGAATTTTGTAACAAAATAACAAAAAATTTATATATATATATAGGTAAAGCATCCCATTAGGTACAGAAAATCATAGACTTAAATTCAGATGTCATATCTGGAGATTGAATAAAAGTTATTGTCCCACATCGATATAATTTTAAAACTGTTTTAGTTTTATATAAGACTGGTGATTAAAGACGATACATAATTTGCTCTTGTAGTTCTATTTTACAATTATTTTTTGGCTCAGCTTTTCAGCCATTACATCTGTTGAAGTTAACAAGAAATGAGTTTGAATGTGTTGGGCATATGATGGGAACAATAGATGTTTCTCACCGGATAAAACCATTTGAAGTTTCTAGTTGAATGGTTAAAGTTTTCAGGTACAAAAATCATAACCTCATTGAAGATTCGGGCAGTACATTCTCAAAACACATGACTAGGTTGCGCCCCACTTCAACACATTATTTTCAAAAAAGGTTAAAAGCTCAAATTTTGAGTGTGTTAAAAATATGTGAAACTTTTTAAGTTCTTGAGATCGCCTCAACAAGCTCCTTCGGGTCGACCACCATAACCCTCCTCATGCTGCCTTCAACGAGATCCATTGGGTCCTCCTTCGTGTTCTGCCTTGAGGCTATCTCCAAGAAGCCCCTACTTAAACTTAGTTCCACGGTACTTGGAGAGTTCAACATGCCCATGGAGTTAGAAGGCTCAAGGGACTTTACAAAGTCCATAACTTATGAAGACACCAAGAAGAACGAGTCACAAAAAGGTGAACTGAGACATGTAGGGACGAATCCATAATATTTATCTAGTGGAGGCAAATTTTGTAACTATAAATTTATTAGTTTGGACTAATAGTCAAACCAATGAAATCATCGCACCACTTTAAAATTTTACTCATATCTATTCTAATGAATTTTTTGGAGCCGAGCAGCCTGTTAGTTCCATAATTTTAATGAATCTCATTTTTTTTATTTATTTTTTTATCAATTGAGCTACATAACAATTAATACCTCTCTTCTTTTAACTCAAACTCCACCTTATACTGTCAACAAATAGGCTCAAACCTGAAATCTCAAAAGCAATCCAACACGCTTAAACCGATTGACCCATATTGGCTTGGTTAATGAATCTCACTCTTAGTTTAACCCAAATAACTCTTGACTTACGCTCTCCCTGTATATATAAATGATGTCACCTCATCTATTAGCACCCATACCCTGATACCCACCCCAATGTTGAGACCCACCGGGATCCATTTCATATATCTCTTGCCTAGGAGTCTCAACCAATAAACCATGGTTGAGATTCCGGACACTATATATGAAAAAGGTGAAAATATTGAATATATAACATTCTCCTAAATTGAGCACCCGAAAAAATGCTCCCAGATTGGGCATCCAAAGACATGTTCTCAAAACGGGCACCAAAAGACAATCTCCCATATTAGGCACCGCGAAATGCCATCCTTCACGTTCGGGCAATACTCCGTTTAGACAAGATTGAGCCGTTGGCTATTTTGGATGTTTCATCAAATGTAGGGACATGCAAAGATTTCCAGGCTTCAGCATTTGATGCACATATCATATTATCATATATCTCTCTGATGGTGCTTTTTCCGGTAAACAAATGGATTTAAAAGAATTGCAAGATACTTATTCAATGAACTAAAATTTGCTTCCGACCCGACCCTAACCTAAGTATCCTATAGGGTCGAGTTAGGACTCATCAACCTGCCCCACCCCGAACAGGAGCCTAACTTTTGCCACCTATACTTCCAAGGGGCTTCTTCTGTCTATTTTGTAACTTACGAGTAAGTACCTTCTTTCCTACATGCCTTGGGTATTGCAGTTTTAGAATTTCAAGATTATAAGACTCTGGGTGAATTCACATGCATGGAATGAAAAGTCAGGCCTATGTATATATGTAGTTGAAATGTTATTTTCTTGGTTGGTATCATGTAGATAGTCATAAGAAATTAAGAATCAAGAACTTTAATTTGATCATCTCTTTAAATAAGATGGAGAATGTATATGCCAAAAACCATCTATATCTTGTATATATTAATTACTAAAGTTGACTTGCCAAAGGTGTGTTGATGCATTATATATAACTCAGAACAACTACATACATTTTAGAATTTACAAAATCTTTTTTTTTAAGAATAATAATCCATTGACTATTATTATAGAATCACAGTAGTTACAGTCTAAACTGGAACTACAACCAGACGAGTCTAGAATCCGGAACAAACCGGACCTACGATGCAGATTTAAAATGCCTCATGGCAAACAAGCACTAAAACCAAACAAAGCAACAACTAAAACTAAAATCAGTCTCAGATCAAAACAAAACATAAAAAACAAACATAAAAAACATAAAAACCAGCCCTAAAGCATATTAAACTGACAACATGGAGCCTGAATCGAGATCCATGCCGGCTACAAGGAAACCTAGAACTGCAACCGCTAGGCACGGCTTACCTCCGGAGCGTCAGCCACTCCGGTTCTCCTGTTACTCCTAAATTCTGGACTCGTACCTGGCCCACCACATCCTGACCGGGGATTACTCGGCTCCCCCCACCTCTCGTGCGCCGCCTCTTCCCTTCCACTAATGTGACCCCCGCTACCTTCTCATCCCTTTTGCACCTCATCTTCTGTCACAGCTCGACCTACCTCAATGGGTGCTGATCTCTCCCACGGGTCGGCCTCATCTCTAAGCCACCTTGATTCCACAAAGCCATT
>JAYMTA010001842.1:0-18494 GCA_036897625.1 Pelargonium cotyledonis
ATGTATATATGATGTCTGTTTCGTCAATTATATATATAGTTTCTGTAAACATTAGTATATAAATATATTATATTATGTATGAAGATAGGAGGGTTTGGACTTTGAGTCCACTGATGCAAATCAATATATAAGGTAATTGATATATAGTGGATCTAGTAGATTCTTGAGCCCACTTATCCAAATCAATATATAAGGCTATATTTAATAATGTAAACTAGAAATTAAATATTTCATTTTTTTTTGTGGAGAGACCCATACCCGACCCGCACCCGACCCGACCCGCGACCATGCGGGTTGGGTTAGGGTAGTTGTGTTCCTTCCTGTACCCAACCCGTTGCCCGTTTTGCCAACTCTAATCACCCTACAAGTGAAGACTAATTATCATTTATTTTCAAGTAATGAAGATTAAATTACAATGTAGGGCAAGAATGTTAATTGTAATAGGTAGGAAAAAGGTACAAAATGGTCTCTAAATTATCCAGTTCGTGTTATTTTTTGTATTTGAACTATCAAACATGTCATTTCAGTCTAAAAAAATAGGGAAAAGAACTGTTATAGTCCAAACATTCCTATAAACCGAGTCATATCAGGACATTCCATTAAAATCACTAACAGAACCGTTAAATTTTCATTAAAAGAAAATTAAAAAAAAAATCACTTCATCAAGACTTAACGGATTCCGTCAGTATTTTGACGAAATGTTCTGACGGGGCTCGGTTTTTGGTAACATTTGGACTATAACAACTCTTTCACCTATCTTTTGGACTAAAATTGCATGTTTGATAATTCATGAACCAAAATAGTACGAACTAGACAGTACAATAACCTGTTTGGACTTTTTTCTAATAAGTAATAATTAATAAATAAAATGTGAGCCTTCTCTCTCTAGTAACAAAAGATTGAAAACATGACTCTAGACTAGAAGTCTAGAACAGGATCAAACCCATCACAGCCCATCCCAATGCCAAGCCTCCTCCTACAACCTTCTCCACGCCTCTCATGCTCACTGCTCCACTCTGCAATTAATTCAACATTAATTTCACAATACATTTTAATTTGGCAGGCTTCCCTATTATCAAATCAAACAAATGGAAACGCAAACGCAATGGCCGTATGACAATCTGACATCGACTTCACCTACAATTTTGTACTGTATTTCGCTACCACTCAAAATGCTCGGTGGCGCGTCACTTTCACGCTATTTATAACGCGGCGTGTCGATTTGGAACTACAGACATATCAACCATCACAGTAGATAGAGTAGCAAAGAAGATCGATGCACAGATGCGTGTTTGTCTCAAAACGGAGCAGATAAATCGGCTCATGATAGCCAGACACACACTACGTACTATCTTACGCACTAGCTAACAGCAAATCCAGTGACGGAAATTAAATTTAACACATCAAAGTTGCAAATCTGGATCCACATTGCACAGAAATGGAAACGTACCTCATCGCTCAATGTGGACGGACCAGGCGCGAGTGCTGATTCACTCGGTCCAGGAGCTTCAGTCAGCGGCGCCGGAGGTCCCATCAGTTCGGGGGCCGGAGCTGGAACATCCGCGGCCGGTGCCACCACGGGAGCTACAGCAGGAGCAGTTGTTGGTGCTGGAACAGGAGGAGATTCCACCGGAGAGCTGACTGGAACTGCAACCGGCGGCGAAGATGCAGGAGCCTTTATTGGAGCGGCCGCCGGAGGAGAACTTGATGCGGCTGTCGGTGGTGCTGATGTGGGAGATGCAACGGGAGCGACTGATTTAGGCTGTGAAGGTGCGGCCGCGGTCGCCGGAGTTCTGGATGGTGCGGCGGCGGGTGATTGGCCTCCGACGCCGGCGACAATGAGGCAGAGCAATGTGAGGCCGAGTTCGCTTTTTCTTTCCATTGTTTAGAGATGGAGAGATAATGGTACGACGCTTTACAATAGTAGCGAGAGTGTTTATATAAGCCTGAAATCATACGGTTACAAACAGGTTTGGTCAGATCTGAGCCGTTGAGGGACCCCATCGAAGTGGTCCCGTATAGAGCCGTTGGATCAAACGGCGAAAGAAGGTTCGATTTATGGGACCCACATGGTCTGTGTGCCACGTCAATGGTCCAATACGCGTCCGCAGCGTATGATTCTCTGGCTCGCACTATGGTGTTTTCTGGCACGAGTGCGTGATAGATTGCTGGTGACGTATGTGGTCTTGTGACAAACCAGTAAAGTCTTGCCACGTGTTGAGTTAAAGGTAGCTTTAGCTGGATAGTATGTAGTATTAGTGTACCACCATCAAAATGTGGGCCCTCCTCAGTTGGAGAGGCTGCCTTGATTGACGTGCCTTCTAAAGTAGTATTAACTTTTTTATTGCTTCTTTTTATTTATTTATTAGGGTATTATTACTCAAACTCGGGTTTGTTTGGAGACCCACTTGTAATTTTGCCCTACCTTGGTGCACTATTGCAAACACCAGATGAGTTTGATAGTTCCCGCATGCTCTTCAAGTGTGGTAGAGAGAATCAAAATCCGTAAAAGTCTTTAACGCATTTGGTATATCGTCTTAGTATCCGAGAAGATCATAAGGTCTTAATAGTATTATGACGAGATTGGAGCTTTCTTGAGGTGACTTAACAATGTAGTGATCTCAAAAATGATTAGGAGAAGCGAGATATGAACACTCATTATGTTTTTCAAGTGTTGTGGCTTCTCTTAGATCTTAAAAAATAGATCGACGAGCGACGACAGACAACAAATGTTTAAGAATAACTATTTTGGTTGCTACCAAGATATCTTAGTTGCAACCGAGGAGCACCCAACAACTCAATTTGGTCATTACCGAGCGTTGGTTTGATTCATGATTGTCGTTGTGTGCCGTTGTCAGTAGGTACATGTCTCTTAATCATGAGTTGAATTTCATAATTACACACACATTGATTCTGTAACCGAAGACACGAGTTTCATGATTGCAAGCACACATTGGTTCTATCCCGTGGGGCTGCATTCTGGGAATGAGCCCGCGGGAGCACTTTCGGGAGCAAGTATAAGGGGATGTGGTGTCAAGACAATTGTGACGTGACACTTGATTGCAATGTGTCGTATCAACACTCATCAACTCGTTTTATGGCCTTTTCCTATACTCCAAGCGATACTTATTTATTGGTGTCGCGTTAGAATAACACTTTATTCAAATTCAAAGTAGAATGAGAGAAATTACCAATGAAAAACAATAAATCTTATTCAAATGGCAAGCAACCACAAAGCTCATTTTTATACCAGTCTATGAGGTAACAGAAATGTCACTATTCTTTTGATAAAAAACTCCAACAAGGAAGAGGGTTTCGCATATATCCCTATTAATCAGGTAAAAAACACAGGACAATGCTTGGTTATGTCACAATATTAAAAGTGCAACACAAAACAAACCGTGACGAATTCCTAACACAAAAACCAGACATTTCTCTTACTGATCGAAAACCTACACCTTCCCAATCAATAAGAATAGGGAACAAGTGTTGGGAAAAGACACCAACACCACGAGACAATTGACACATAATACAAAAATCCATGACGACTGTGTACTTGGCTGAAATATCATACTTATATTGGATGTAATCTAATAACCTACAATACCAAAAAGAACCAATCATCTAAAATAGGAACGGCCAACACAAGAACCAAATTTTGCACCTGACAGGAATTAATGATTAAAATATCAATTTTATTATTCTGATATGATGATGATGATGTAAAGTACAATAATGTACAACACAAATACAGACACATAACACCAAACACAAGCCAGAGGAGATGATATCAATGTTTGTTGACCACCAACCACCCTCTTGTACCACCACAACACAAGGAACTTCAGGCTAAGCTTCAACATTCTGCATCAACTAACATTCATAAGGTAAGCATATAATATAATAGCAACTGTCACTAACATCTTTCATTTGTCAACCATAGCATAATAATAGTTATTCAATTGGTAGTGATCAAATGAGGATATAAGAGAGTAACCAATTAACACACACCACTTCCTCCTTCCTATTCAAACATGAATGTCCTAGACTTCTTTCTTCTTTGTTTCAGCTTCGTGGACCCGCCGTGGAAGGCAAATACACTGCCCTAACAGAACTCTTATCAAACTATATTATATGTAAACGAGCAACTCCGTATTATATATGGATGGATATGAATGAAGAGATTGCATTTCAACAATCTGAAATTTTCATAGTTCCATCCCCTCATTTCCAAGAACTCCCCATCTCCTCATAGATGTTTCTAAAATTTCACTTAATTCATTACCCACTTAATAATTCTCCTCTCCATAAAACACATTCCCTCCCCACAATTCCAAGAACTCCCCATCTCCTCATAGATGTTTCTAAAATTTCCCTTCATATTTCTCCTCTCCATATAACACACACACACACACAAGCACGACACACAGAATTGAAACTTGCATTCTGGCCTAGAGACTAGCAGAGTAGCAACACTTGTAAGATAACGATTTGTTCTCATTTGTCATTCTAATGCTGCTTCATATATCCACATCAAGTCTACTAATGCATGGACTCACCTTTTCAGTATATTGCTCAACCATCATAGGAACTCAAAGCGGCAACCACTGAACCAGTAGTTGCAAAAGTTGAAGCGACATCTGAATAATCTTTCCATGAAGTTGTAACCCTAAGAGATGGATACAACCAACTCTTTATGGAATCAACAAATGATTCTGGCTCAAAATTCAGAATAGCTTCCCAATCCACCTGTAAACCTTGTGGGATGGTGCCAGTGAACTCCATGTTAGCAGCGAGAAGTAGACCAAGCATGACAATGAAGCCAACAGCGGCAGTGCCTCTTGACAGCGGCATAAAATTGTACCTGAAAAATCATTCTATTTTAAATACAGGATCCAATAAAGCATAACAATGATATACAGAACATGCCCATGCAAGATCCCAAATTATACCAGTAGTAAGTCATCCTCAAAATTGCCCCCCTCACATTTTCAAGCGCATCAAAATCAGTAGAAGCAAAGGTTTCGCCACAGTATGCATTGCATATAGTCTGCATACCCATAGTTAGATACATGTAGATGTTAAAATCCATTCAGCTGATAAACAGAAACAGAGAGCTGAAGCTGCACTACACATAAGTCTCTATATTTGACACGTTTAAAAAAAAATGAAAGACCACAAGAGAAGGAGAAGAAGAATATTTGAAGTCTGAGTGACATACCTCCCATGCCATTGTCATTTCAGCATCAAAATCATCCCATCTAGAAGGCATACAAGGGGTTCTAATTGCAAAGTCAAATCCACGTTCTTCCCTGAAAGATTGATTTCATGTTCTTCCAATTAGTGACGACAAAAATCTGAATATAGAAGGAGGGTGGGTGGAGTGAGGCAGAAACAAAAACTATAAGTCAATCACAAAAGCTGAATCGTAGTTTACATTTTAACTAGGGTGATCCTTGTCCCTTCGAGTCTCTTCCTGAAAGAATCAACAAACATGATCTAGGTCAAAATAATAATGACAACATCGATCTTTTCTCTTTTCTTTTCTTTTCCCTAATGAGGCATAAATTCAAACTTAAATTCTTAAGCATAAATACCCCTCAAATGCAGTACTGTTGCACCAAGTAGATAACCAGAAATCCTCACCAACAACTCTGTAAAGATCAGAGCAGGATTTGGCATGCATAATCTGCATGTAAACATTATAAGTAGTTAATTACCTGAAATGTCAATTTAAGCAGAAAATCCTATTATCTTAGGTAGCGTTTTGCTTTTAATATTTGGAATGTTAACGATAATCAAGAACGGAAATGAAAATGAGATTCTCATTCCAGTCATTCTCATGACCATAAAGTCTTAATCCAAACATGAAGGCATTCCCGTTCTTGATTCTCATTCCTGAACAAAATTTTCAACTGAAAAGCTACGCCTTAAAATGATCGACGCAGGAATGAAATGAAACATATTGTGCAGCACAGTTCTCCTAGTAAATGAAATGAAAGTGTATAAGAAGCTATCGGTTCGCTGAGACAATTGTTAATTGGCTGTGAAAATTATTCTTTACAAATGAAACTTGTCAGTTGCACAAATACAAAGGAGCACACGCAATCCATTCATGTTTAATTGTTCAAAAGACGTGTATGTCTTAAATGTTCAATTCCATGCTTAAGATATATACGAAATTGATATATGTATGATGACTCAACCAATTTATATCACAATGCAATGCAATACAGCAAGAAACCAGCAAAACAATGAAATTATCTATATATTAACCATGCAGTTCCTTAGAATATAAGAAACTTATGCACTACAATGGACGATAAATAAGCAATAAGAAACATTTGCAAACCTTTACTTCTATCAAACCAATTTCAGCAGAAAAGTCGCGACACAATCTCACAACATACTAGTTCATTATTAAATTAATTAAAAATATTTATAATAAAAACATAAAAGAAATTATGGGGATGGAGCCCTTTGCTTTGAAAAAAAAAACAGCAAAGATATAAATAAAAGGAAATAAGTTGGCTCACATTCTGCAATTTCTCATCATTGGATAGATCAATAATGCCATCGGTCTTATTGTGTACATACTTCTTTTCCTTGATGACAGCCTTTGCAGCATCTAATGTCCTGCAGCAAAAACGAGTATGTTATTTGTTTCTAGAAGGAAGTATACTAATGAGAAGTATGAGTATCTTATTGGCATTTATTTTCTAAAACAGAACCAGAATAGACCTTTACCTTTTAAAATTTGGGTAGTAGCGAACAACTTTTGCTTGTCCAAGAATCAATGGTGTGTTAGAGCCGAATCCAGCATTAAACTCTTCACTGAATGACAGAGAAGCTAATGTTAATACAGGAGCCCAAGGCAACTGCCAATCTGAGTTTAAATCACAGTAAAATAAATGAAAAGTAAATGAAGCTTATCATGACATAGTAAAAAGCAATTCAATAAATTCTATTCACTAAGGCATGCTGGTGAGCCCAACATGTGCATGGAATACCTTAACCTGTGAACCCATACAACTGGGTCACAAGGTTCAGAAATCTGTCTCCATTTCACAGCAAATGAATAAACATCTCGCCATGACATAGTGGAACGGCCCGAGGATCTATCTTCTGTAGTGCTATAGGAAGTTGATGTTTCTGAGGAACTGCTCGTACTACAACCAGCACCTCCTCTGTTTAGGCTAGGTATATTTATTCTTTCTTTTCTCCGGGATCTCTTGCCCTGTTTTGACGGGCCTTTATTAGAATATTTCCACTCTGTTTGCAAAGAACGCCAAGCTTTCCAAATCTTCTGCGCAATTTCAATAGCAGCTAATCCCGCCATGCGATGCTGTTTTGCAATAGATTTAAAAGTAAACAAAAAGAATTTTGCATGCAGACTTTAAACGAACAAAAAGAAAACTAAAAAAATTGAACACCAATAGTGACAATCATATCTATGATGAAAGCTATGGCAATTTAAAGGATAGATAATATGGGGGAGAAAGATAAATGGATTGATGAGACTTGAGAGTGAACACAATATGATAATGTGATTCAGCCTCAAGGCCTACATCCATGCTCCAATGCCCAAAGGGCTGACTACGTATTCACTTATTCTACGTGTTAAAGTACAATGACCTCATATTTGTCAATGTAATAGGTGTTGGAGATACACATTGTAAGAAACAAATTACAATAATCACTCAACTAATTATCATAATTTGACTAATCTTGTGATCTACTCCACTTAAATTTTCCAAGGAAAGTCAACAAACTCCAAAACTCCCCCTCGCGTGCAATTAAAGTGTTTAATATTTCTACTCATAATTGTCACGTAGACTAGACAGAACTTGTAGAGCTAGCCTCTTACACACTCATTGCTGGTTCTTGTCGATGGTCTCTCAGAGGTACTTTTTCTGCTCTGATAAGAACAAAAAACAGCAATGAAGGATAGATATTCTGACAATAGAGGGAAAACTGTAACAAAGACGGCGGTTGAAAGACTAATGATTAATGCTATGACAGTGTCGGCGACATTGGAGGCTCCTAAATAATTCGTAAGTTTCTCCCCAAGGTTTTGATACCATGTTAAAATTTATAGGACAGATAATATGAGAGAGAGGAAAATTTACACGATAAGATAAGAGTAGGCAAGATCTGCGTCCACATCCCAATTGGGCAAAGAGCTAAATTTGTATCAACTAACTTGATGTATTGAGAAGAATAAGCTCATATTTGTAAAGGGTGTAGATGATAAAGGTAAGAAACAAATCACAAGAATCACCTCTACTAATTCTAATCTCATAATTTGCTCCATCATACCCCATTATTTACTACGCCGTCAAATCTCATGATTATCATTGAAACTCAACAAATTCCAACAAAAGCAAATAATATAGCCTAAATATAGCATTAATCTCATGATAAAATCACCTGACGCCTGTTGGGTAAGAAGCCAGGACAATCATACTGGATTTTCTGACCGATGGAATCAGCAGCCTGTAGCAGTGCCATCTTCTGCTTTGTAAGGGCAAATTCTTGCTTTCTAAGCTTACCCTTTTTCAGAGACTCGCGCAATGGGGGCTGCCTGTAGACCTTTTCACAAACATTTTTTGGGTGCAATCTTTTGCACCAGTATTCCTGAAAATTTATCAAATATGTATAACCAACATCAATGTGGAAGAATACATAAAATGAATACAAAGAGCAATTTTAATTAAATAAAGCCTAATATCTACCCTAAAATATTTTTGCCAAGACAAAGGAGTCTGAACATTGTCTGGCTTCCAATGGAAGGCAAGGCAAGGCAACCCTGCACTAGGATCTACTTGTAACTCAGAAAATTATCCGATGAAGAAGTAATGTACACATTTCATAGATACTATACTATTGCATATTCATTCCAAAAGCAATTAAACTTATCTCAATCAACTGTTCTGTATACTAAGATGAGCTGAAAACATCTATAATTGATCAGCTAATAATCCAATTAAACTCATTCAAATGTGACGTACCAAATAGTACAGAAACAAAATTACAGATTATTTTTCTTTTTATATAAGAAAATCACCTTAAAGAGTGGATCAATATCTCCATCAATGTCAAACCAGCAAAATTCACTGTTGAGTTTTGAAGCAGTGTACAAAGCAATCTCTTTCTGCAAATGGAGTAAACAGAAAAGTTCAAGACCTGTCATGGAAGCTGACCGATGAGCTCAGTCAAGCTCAAAAGAACAAATACCAAGTAACCTCTTTCATTAATTAATGATGACATCAGTTCACCCAATACAAACACAGAAGAACAGGAGGAAGAAAAAAAATATATTCTCGCCGTGCACATTTATACGGATACGAATATACTAAGCATACAAATTGTTGACAAAAAAGAAACTAATCATTCATCTTCACATTGATGTTTTAATATATTTTATAATTAAAAATAAAAATAGTAGTACATGTGTGTGATGTTTATTATCAGATCAGATATTGGTACTCAGTGCAGGTTAAAAATTTACCCCAAAAACTTAATTAAATGGCGATTATATAAGCCAAATTCCTGGTTTTGATGCATCTCTGATTTCAAGCTAGAGAGAGCAGCCAAATTGAATTATTGAATTAACCCAACAAGAGACATTATCAACATAAGATGAAAGAAAGCGAGGATTAATGACCAAAACAGATTTTTATAGTGATGCAGCTCTGAACACTACACCTTAAGCATTTATATTCATATTAGGCCGCACTACAAAAATGATTCCACAGTCTCAGGGATACATAGCATATGAAGCTCACAGAATTATAGCCATAATGCCATCTACAATTACCATACTAGTTTGGGATAAATAATAATCGAATACCAGTCAATGACGTGTTTGACTCCATATCAGAAGGTCAGGTGTTCGATTCACGTCAGGTTCACTCCCAAAAGTATTTTGCCAATTAATAATAATGAAATTCCAGTCAATTCATGTTGGCTAATGTCTAGTTATGTTATGTATATCAAGAGAAATTCACACCCTTGACCTGATAAAATATTCATAAATGGTGGGATCACTGGGTTATCAGTGTAACTTTCAGCCCAATACCACAAGGCACCAGATACTTTAGACTCCCTCTGAAATCTGATTAAATCAATTCATTTTATGACTAGCTATAACCTCCTAGGATAAATAAAGGGAAGAGGAAACAAACAGCAAAGTCCAAACCTGATAAAAGGCAAGGCATTGCAGCACAAACTTTTCCATTGAGTCAAGCTCTATATCTAGAGTAGCATCGTAATCTTTGATCTGAGTGACCATCAAATAAAAGTTTAGCACAATATGGCAACAGCAGTAAACATAGCTAAATATCTTAAACAAACATAATGAATAAGATAAAAATCCTACCGCTGCTCCATATTCTCCAATAGCATGGTAGCAGGAAGCGCGTAGATACAAACACTCAATATTTGCATTCTCAATACTCAGCCCAGTTGACAAGTCCTTGATAGCCTTCCTGCAATCAACCAGGCAATTATGATGTGAACTAAAAAAAATAAGGGTTGTCATGGACTGTTCTTTGAAACACTATAATGTTAATTAAAAGTTTTAAGGGAAAAACACGAGAAAACAACAGCAACAACGGCAGCCAAGTCATTTCCCAAATGTTAAAATTGATTACATGAATCCTTTATCAAAACTCTTTGGAATCATTTTCTTGTATTCTCCTCCACTCCACCCTATCTTATCTAATGGCATATCCTCTGTTAAGCCAAATGTTATCACGACTTCCCATTTATGTTAACTTAGGTCTACACTACCTCTGTCAGTTTCTCCTCAGAGAAAGCATACAAACAAAATATAAAGACAATGAATGAGCTTTCTTGATAAGTAGGAAACTTAGTTAGTATGACTATGTTGTAAGCGTATGCCTATTCCGTCACACAATTCCAATCATGCTCACAGCAAAAATCCTCTGGCAGTACAACTATTCACCATATGGGAATTGCATTGATTGATAAAACCTACAAGCTAACAAAGCAAATTTGATGCACAAGCATAAGCCACCCATATAAATAAGGTAGAAAGGAAACTAAACTAAAAATGTGACCAATACTTCAATGTTAATAATTTATACATCTGTGTTCAATGGAAGCATAGCTTAAGATCTCTTCTATAATCATAGATGTCATTATTTTTTTCTTACAGTCAACATTATGTATTGTAATGTGGCATTATTGGCTACATCCCCCAACTAATTACAAAACCAACTTGTAACAGAGCAAGCATCACATACAGCTTTGAATATGATTATGTTCCCATCTTAAAAATGGTTCTGGTACCATTGTGGCATTGTTAACAATCCAAAGATATTTCACTAAATTACCATCCAAATCTAGCACTAAAAAGTTTTCCACTGGTACCACAGATGGCCCATAAAGAGTCTATATATTAGGATTGTACAAACTGAAGCAACAGTTGAACTAGTCAAGTTGATAATTTACCTGTGCTCTCCCATTCCATGGAGCAGTAGTCCGCACAAGTGATATGCTTTGGCAAACCTATTAAAAGGAACCAAGATAAGCATATCACAGATAAAAGGATATGAAGCAAATTATTAACAACGAATATGACATGTTAAAAACTAGAATTGCATACCTCCCATCAATTTGTAGAACTTGCTGAATGCAATCCAAAGCTTTCGCTGGGTTGGCCAAATCTTGATAGAACTGTTGCACAAGTTCATACCAAAAACTTTATTATCCAGACTAGAGTAATGTGCACGTCGATTTAACCCAGCCTCATAATAGTGTCATCACTTGCAATTGGGTCACAACACGAGATAATCGTGTTTGGGATCAGAAATTCATAATTGTGTCGTATTCATGTTGGATCCAGAAAACACGCACACACAATTAAATGTGTAATGACATGCCGACTAGTTAAAAGTTCCCACAAATATAGATTGTAATATTTAATATTGTATTTTGACATCAATTAATCTTAGAGTTTGAACAATTAAGTATTATTTTGTATGTTAGTTGACACAGTTAAAGAATGAATAAGTTTTACTTCCGTAACATATGTTATATAGGTCAAATATGTCACATTTAGAGGCACATGTAAAGAAGAGTTCAATCTGTTATAAAAGAGTACCTACATTCACCTTCTTCACAGAGATTGATACAAATTAGAAATTAACGCTACATTCAAGCACCCACAATATAAAGCAAAATCATACTTAAGACTTCTAAATTCCAATGCATCAAAAACAATATACACCATACAAAACAAAATAAGTAACTCATGGAGGTATTTGCATAAATAATGGACTCAAGACAACACAATATTCACTGGTAATTGCTACAAAACATAATTGCATCCAATATTATATGTATTAATATTGACACAAATATCTTGATTAAGACATCACCAAGACTGACTAGAAAAATAAAATAGTTGCTCTCAGATATACCTGGGTTAGATGAGCCCAAGCCTCAAGGAAGTTTTTATCAAGCTGAATAGCTTTCACATGTGCCTCCTCAGCTCTTTTATATTCACCAATAGAAGATAATGCTAAACCCTATTAGAGTAGAATATCTCAACCAATCGTCAGAAAATAAAATTCAACAAGAGAAGTGCATGTATTTCTCCAAAACAATGATAAAATAAAGTTTCAGATGTTGAAACTTACCAAGTAAGTGTATGCAGATTGGTTATTCTTATCAATCTTCAAACATCCAGTTAAATCTTGAACAGCAGCACCAAAATCTTTGTACTTAAAATTTACGATTCCTGCATTTACTCCAATCCCATTATTATGTGTATGCCAGTGTCGCTATCTTTTGCATTCAAAATTTGGCAGTGTTTGCACTAATATATAAAATACATGGCATGGTCTAACTGAGAGTTAAATGGTAACATATATGTTGTCACACAATAATTACTTTATTTAACAACCGATTAGCTTAAACGTTTCCCCCCCCCCCCTCATTCCCCTTGTTTTTATCATTGATATAAAATGCCATTCAAATAAGGCCAATAGAGTGAGTAACATTCACGGCCACAAATGGTATGTAACCATACCTATCACCTGTGTATGTTTCTCTCTCTATCTTTCAAAAACTAAAAAATTCAGAGAGATGAAGATGCAAATGATTATCAGAATCATGAGATTATGTGATTCTAGAAAAGGGAGATCGCGAATAAAAGATACTGATGTACAAAGTTCAAGCTGATTGAAAACAGATTGAATGCTCAAGCTAGTTACCTCTTTCATGTAAAATATCAGCTGAATTTGGATCAAATTCCAATGCTTTGGACAAGTCTTCAATGGCCTGGTATGGAGATATTTAAATATACATTTTCATGTTAGTGACTGTTTGGCAAGGACATAGGAATTCTATCATTTCATCATTAAACAACAAGTATTGAAGTAAACTTACATCCTAATTCATAGGAGACTCATAAAATATCCCCTCAAGTATACAATTTGTTTTTCCAGAAGTCACAGAATAAGAATTTATATATTTATACTGTTCCGTTTCCCCAATTAGAACCATTATATTGTTCTCGACAATATGATAATATTAGGTTGATATGTTGTTTAGCAATAGTTTAACACAGTTCAAAGTTTTGGATTTATAGAACATATACACTGGGCCTTTTGTGGAAAAAGACACTCAACAGACATATCAGAGTTAACTACTACATATTCTGGATTAGCATAGCTGAAGACATGCACAACAACGAAAACAGGCAGTGAAGGTTTCTACGCTTTCACCTCAACAGATTCTCCCAAGGCAGCTCGAGCCTGCCCTCTCCGTTTCCATGCCTCACCAGCTGATGGGTTTGATTGTATAGCCTAAAACATATGCTGTAATAAATCAAATGTACAAGATGGAATATTTCTTTATATCTACTTGGTTCTTTAGAGTTTAGATTTTAAAACCTTAGTAAAATCAGTAATTGCATTATTAAGTTCTCGTTGGAAAGCATATGCTGTCCCTCTCCCTATAAGCGCCTCAGGGTAAGTAGGATCCTCTCTCAGTATCTGTAGAAATAATATCGAGAAAAGGAAATGTTTAGTAGCTTCATAATACATGGAGACAAGACACTCATGTTTAGCCCCATCCTTCCACATCACACCTAGAACTAAAACATAAGGAAAAGGAAAACAAAATACATGTATGCATGCCCACAAAAAGGCATATCAAGCTATAAACCCAACCCCAAAGAAACATATAAAAAATATCAGGATAAGTAAAAAGGTTAAAGAATAACCTGGTCAAAGATAGATATGGCATGAGTGTATCTCCCCTCATTAACCTGCAAAAGAGATGCATCATGATTTTAAACAACATAGTTAGTTTACATTTACACTAATTACTGGTACCTAATAGAAATCTATAAATGAATAAAGGAGCAAAACATACTTGCGCTATACCCCTTGATAACCGGAAGTCTACACTTATTGACTTAGTCTTTGAAATTTTGGTAACACAGAATTTTTTATTTTTCTTATCACCATCGCTTGTTTGACCATTCATCTCAGTTTTACTCCTTGACTTGCCGAGGGTTTCATGAGTATCAGGTGAGTAGTTGCGAACTGAAGATAAAGTGCTGCATGATGCATCACTTGAACTATTAGTAGATTCAGACTTGCAATTTCGTTTATCAAGTCCATCATGTGGTCCACTAATCTGCCCATCAAGCTTTTTATTTCCTTTGGTTTTGTTACTCCATTCACTGTGTGCATCATTGAATTTATCAACATCATGAGCTCCATTTATCTGGCCATCAAGCATTTTATTCCCCTTGATTTTGCTACTCGAAGCATAATTTAATTTACCACCAGACTTCTCGTGCACCTCTATGGTTGAATCATTGCATAAATTTGTTTCATCACTTGAGTTCTTCAGATCATCAGAAGTTGCATCCAGCTTGCCATTAGTTAGCAGTCCAGAGTCATGTACAGGCATTGATGACCTAGACTTGTTATCCTCAGGATTTACATCCATTCTGCCATTAGTAAGAGGTCCATGTATGGACATAGATGATCTACACTTGTGATCCTCAGAAGTGACATCCGACTTGCCATTAGTAAGAGGTCCTGATTCGCGTACAGGCATAGATAGCCCAGACATACGCATCTGCATTGTATGGCTTTCACATGAGCCATTCATGTCTTCTTTTACAGTCATCAAAAGCTCTTCTAGTTCTAGCAACTGCTTCAGATCTGCTGACTGGCGTGTGGCATGTTCGTAGCCTTGTTCCCAAACCAAAAGAGCATCCTGTTTCCTTCCCAAAGCAGAAAAGGCACGACCTAGTAACAAAATTTGAGACAACTACAATAAGGTCATCAAGAATGGAAGCGCAAAAGTAAGACTCACTCATCTGCAGATTTAATGACAAATAAATAAATGAATTTTTATCCATTTAAATCATAAACAGCATCAGTCTAGTGTACATTGAAGAATTAGACATAGAACAAGTTCCTCATGTGATCATCACGCTAAGACCCTGAACAGTTCCCTAGATCATAAAACAGATTGCTCTACATAGACAACACAACTAATCAACTATGTGACCTCATATATTGGTTTATTACTTTCCTGTAATCAGGAATTTGGTTCTTACAAATTCCGTGGAAAGGGAAAAGGGAATTTCCAGATTTGTATGTTTTGGATTGCAATATTGAATATTCTTTAAACCTTACAGTAATGACCTTCCAGTTACCATCATCTGATGACACCACGCAAATATAGCCTCCCTCTTGATAATCATGATGGTTTATGCACTTCTAAACTCAACTACGCCTCAACAAAAACTACTTAAGATCATCTAAATGAATTCCCCCTCCCCTTTCAACTAAAATATCCACATGCATATTTACAAATACTATTTAGTACTATAATCTGATTTCTTTTAAGTGGTAACACAATGGTGAGGAAGTCGAAACTAAATTTGCATTTGCATATCTCCAAACTACATCATTTCCATTGGTAGCAGACAACAAGTAGAAACTAAAATTGAGAAATACTCATTTGGGTACCGAATAAACCTTTTTTTCTTTCTCTTTATCAGCGGGGTACTAAGCACACTTGGTAGCAGAAATTGTATTTGATAAGCACACAATGTATTCACACAGGCTATATCATCACTGATTCAAGATGAAACTATATAACTCACTGAACACTGCAGTATATATCCTTCAGCAACAACAAACTCATATCATCAACCATCTAAACCATTAAAGCTCTGCATTTCATAGCTGGAGCAGTTATAATCAATTCTGTTTTCATTGTCCAAAAGCTATACCAATTGGCCAGTTCCAACTCAAACCCAATAACACATACACAAAATTATGGTCAACCGAGTCAAAATTGGGATAATTGAAGAACCTTTAAGGATGTAAGCATGGAGAAGCGTGGGGTCAAGCTCAAGCGCCCGGTCGCAATCTTTAATCACGTGTTTGTGGAGCTCCAGTTGACTGTAACAAAAGGCCCGGTTGCTGAAATCCAACATTCACAAACACACGCCAACCAATCAAGAATTCATCAGAACAACAAGAATTCAAAGTAATGGCAGATCGAAGAAGAGAAGATTATACGAACCAAATGTCCTGGATTACGCAGGAGTGAGAGAGGAGAGAATCGAGAACTCGAATGGCCTTGGACCAGTCCCGGGAGGCGCAGAGCTTGGCGAGCTCGATTCGCTCGGAGACAGCAGAGTCCATCGGGGACGAGTCCGAATTGAACGGATCGGATCAGAGTCGAAAGTGGTGAAGTATATGCGTTTCTTGGGTATGGCTTTTTTCAGTTGAGAGTTGCAGGGTAAAATTGGTAAAGCACGGCCATGAAATGAATTGACTGAAATTATGGAATTGTGAGGAAGGAGAAGAACGGTGTTGAAGGGATCGAGTGTGAATGGATGACTTTGTACGTGTCCGTTACACGTGTAACAAACGATCTTATATGTTCTACTGCTCATTGACCTAATTTGCTTTTGCCTCTTTACTCTCTCCCTCTCTCTCTCTAGGGTTAAACTAGTAAATTACAATATGCACATCCAAAAATCGTAGGAAAAAAATACCACAGGAGTCTTTGAAGTATCCAAAATGCTTCGCTCGAGTTCTTATATTTCAAAGTGTTTCGCTGGGGTCATAGTTGATTGAATTATGTTCTTGTGAATGACATTCTATCAAGTTATCAATGGGTTTTTTACTATAATGCCCTTTAATTTTTTTAATTTTTCAATTTGGTCATCATCTTCCTCATGCACTCTCTCTCATCTCTCTCTCTCTCTCGCCCTAGTGGTTAGGAAGTTTGATGTCGATTCTTATTCTTGGTCGCTGCCCTACCAAGCTAAGTGAAACATTTCACTCCTCCCAAAGTTGGGTTTCGCCCTGGCTATTAATCAATGTCGTTTGGAGATGGTCATTTTTCTATGATTGGGATCTCTTTTATTATCTTCTCTTATGAGCCTTCCTTTCGTATCATTCCTTTTGGGTGCCACATTCATGTTGTGTTCACCAATTAGTACACTACTAAGTCATTTACCATGATATGCCACACGCTTCTACTCGAGCAAACACTTTGAACGAGCACCTTTACTTGCTCCTTTCCTATTGCCCATGTTGCACAACCACCTAACCTCAAAACAAGATTTCTCCTGATCAACCTTCCTTTAATGTGAATGTCAAATCTAGTATATCGATCAAATCATTTTTAGATACATAAGAAGTGTACCTTTTTTTGCATCATGTCACCCTTATTTATACGTGTACCTATCTGGATTATATTAAAACATGCATTCCTTTTCTCAATGTTCGCTCGACACTCGCACATCACTCATGGGCCTGTTTTGTGGATAACTTGAATGTTTTCTTGGCCTATATATGGTGCGCATTCTAAGTCGAGGTCTTCCTTATTGATGTATTTGGTTATACTCGATGCCTCCTACGCGGGGAAGGTGTAGCAAGCCCAACAAGTAAGAAAATACTTTCAAATTTTCAAACTCAAACAAACATATTAAAAAAAACTTAAACAAACAGGTTTAGTTCATAAGCTGTTAAGTTTAAGCTTAATTGAGGTTATCATGAGCACATGTGTTTGGTAAACTGCATTGAATAAAGTGAAAATTAAATATATCTATTCTGAAGTATGCATATTTTGCACATATCTATCTTAAAGTATGGTTTGTTACTTTTGGCTACCTTAAAGTATGTCACAAAACTTTTCGTCCACTATTTTCGTTATAGTTAACGGAATATTCTAAAAAATTCAATATGTGCCCAGCACATGACCAATTTTTTTTTGAAATACCAAAATTGCCCTTCAATCTATTACCCCTTCTTTATCAATAACATGTTCATCATTTTTGCCGAAAAATTCAAAGTTTCGCAGGAAACTTCAAATCACCGGAATGTGATTTTTTTGTCGGAAAATTCAAATGCCTTATCGGAATTTGAGTTTTAGTTGTGTTTCTATCTAATTATACACGTACAAATCAATAATAA
>JAYMTA010001843.1:0-18490 GCA_036897625.1 Pelargonium cotyledonis
GGTTTGATGACGTGGCAAAAGAGAAATTCAAATTTTGTCCACGTCAGCCAGACTTGACGGCACCGTTAGAGAATTTGACGGAAAATATCTCACGGGAATAAAAATTGCACAACTATAACCCAGTGGAAACAAAACAAAGTAAAGAGACCCCATGAGAACAAATTGTATAGTGCAGGGACCTCAGGGATACTTATTCCTAAATAAGATCATTTTCAAATATGTCAGAAACTCGAGTTTACATCACCCATAAAGTCTTGAAGGGGAATCCGAGTAACTCATCACACAAGACGACAATAAGTACAAACAAAAAATTAAATAATTAACAAATGGAAAAAACGCTATTTATGGGGGCATAAAATCATACGGGTATAATTTTTAAGATAAATGATGAGTTTTAAAGAATTATCACAAAACAGACATCTGTAACACACACCATGCATTTGTACATCATCAAACAAACCCCTATACACCAAATGGCAAGAGAAAAATATAATACCAGTTGAACAAAATTTAAAACCAGTATATATACTATACCTTTATAGGAACTAAGTCACAAATTATGAAAGAGTCAAACCTGATCAGGCTGAGCAACATCAGAAAATATAACATCAACCATGCCAACCAGCATTCTGTATTTCGCTGGATGCCGGGCATCTTCAATGATGGGTATAACATTTGTTCTTTTCTTTGCCATGTTCACCAAGTCTCTACCACTTCTATGAGAAAACTCGACAGCATAAACAACACCAGTCTAACAAAAAAAAATGGCTCTTCTTATAACTCAGCACAAAATATATAGTGCAATATAAAGCAAGAAAAATGATATGAGAAGTAACATACAGGGCCGACAATGTCAGAGACATGAGAAACTGTAGTCCCGGACGCAGCTCCAAGGTAAAGAACCTTGGCACCAGGTTTCTATGAAACAAGCAAAAACTGATGATAAATATATTGCAAACAAGTATACAAAAACAAAGTAGTGTATGGTTTTGATACAGAAACCAACATTAAAGTACTTGAAGAGGTAAAAAAGATACATACAATGTGTATTTCATCTACACCACCAAGAACAGCAGCCGCTAACTTTGATCGGAAGGGGTTCCAAACTCTGTACTCAGTTTTAGTTCCATCCTCATTCTAGTAACAGGAAAATGCATGAAAACAGCTAAATTAGAAAACGTTAATGATGATTAATTACATGAATTTTCAATTGTAGTATCTTGAGCAGTTAATCATTAATATATAATTCATACTAAGCACGATTAAGTATTCAAGTGGCAACAACCTGGACGGATATTCTCTTCTCATTGTAGACGGCTTCACCAGGAACAAGATTCTTGGTAACAAGCGCGTCTTCTTTGCCCTTAGCAATGAAAACTCCGGCATGTCTATGAGGCTCAACAACAACCTTGCTTCCTCCTTTCATTCCACCTCCTCTGCCACCGCGCCCTCCTCTGACACCACCACGGGCACCACGAACTCTCGCTCCATCACCCACTCCGCCTCTGCCCCCACCAAAACCTCTACCACCAAATCCACCACGGCCTCTGCCTCCATCACCCCTACCACCCCTGAATCCTCCTCCACCACCACCACGGCCTGGAAAAAGTTAAACAATCAGCTATATTCTGCTTAAAGAATTCCAAAAACTGCAAATGCCCAATAACATATATCTATTTGGCAGTATAAAACAAACTACAACATAAAATAGAGTCTATCACTAAAACAATAAATAATAATGGATGTAAAATACAGAACCTAAGCAAGAATACTGAATCAAACAGATTAAAACTTCTAATTAAGAGAGTTTAACCTCAGTGTCTCATAAATTAACACTGATTAATAGAGTTTAACCTCTAAAGAGCTATAAATACATTGCTTTCAACTAAACAGCACAAAAAATTAAGAGAAAAACTTGAACTTGACTGAGCATCAAGCAATGAACTCTTCGAACACACAAAAACCAAATTTCTCATAGCATATACTACCCATGAATACTCTTTTTGATCAATAAACAACACTACATACAAAACCCAATAAACTAAAAAACTCTCAGCTTTCAGCGTCGACGAAGAAATCAACAAGGAAGAGAACCAAAATTCATACCTCTCGGAGGTCTCATCTCTGCAAGTGAGCGAAAGCTGCGAGGTTTGCACTGAACTGTGCTGCTAGGGTTTTGCAGAGAAGCTGAAAGTGGCGAAGTGAGGTTCGATAAAGGTGTGAGCTTTGTTATATAGCCATCAAATTAGGGTTTAGGGTTTTTCACAATCAACCAGTGTCGGAGTGAATTGGGTACTTAATTGTAATTTAAGGCCCATAAATTGGGCTTGGGCTTCAATGATCTTGCTCAGCTGTTATGGGCCTGCTTGTAGTTGAATTTCATGTTGCATTGGGCTTGAGCTTCGATTATCTTGCGCAGATGTTATGGGCCTGTTTGTGGTTCATTTGCGTGTTGCATTGGAGAGGATGATGAATTCATTTTGACGAGTTTGATGTACAAAATCTTTATTTATTATTATTTTTTTTTTTTTTGTTGAAGCGATTAAAAAAAGGTTCCCCTATATCTTTCTTTGTGATGGTTCCTTCTCTAGCCTCTCAGCTGGGTTTGGTTGGGAATTGCAGGATAGGAATGGTCAGGTCTTAGCCCGGTGCAATGGTGAGTCCTCTCTAGCAGATGGTGCCTACAAAGCAGAACTAGATACGGTTTTGTCAGCTAGCAATTTTATCAATGATTATAATATTATTAATGCTTGTATCTTAACTGACTTTAATGATCATGTCTCTTCCTGCAGCAGAGTAGACTATGGAGCAGCCTTAGTGGACATTAAATATGTTATTTTTGACAAACACCTTAATGATGCAGTTTTGTCCAGGGATGTTGTAGCTCCAACTCATCATTTGGTTAGAATAGGCTAAGGAAAACTAAAAAAAACTTTGGATATGTAATAATCTGATGAATATCTGCTCTTCTTCATATATGTATATATGTATACATATATATATGTATGCATGTATATATGTATATATATGTATATATATGTATGCATGTTAGAATATAAAAAAAAAAAACATGTTTCGTGGCGTGACTCAGACTTTAAACCTTTAATCACCAATGTTTTTAATGTCATGTACAAACTCGGTTCAACTTTAGCAAGGATTAGTTTTGTGCCCATTATTTTAATGGACATATGGTTGTGATTAGTTGGCTTTGATTCAATGTTGATAGGCCAATTCGGTTTCTCTTGTGGTCCAAAATGTTGTGTTAAGTACCTTGTTGAGTTCTGAAGTGGTGGAGGATTCATAGTCTCGGGAGTGGGATAAATGCAACTAATATGTGTCGCGAGCTTGTAAGAAATATAAGGTGTGGCGAAGGATTTGGCGCCGAAAGTTCAAAATATGTCGTGGTGAGCTTGTAAAAACTACCTTCCACCCTTTAGATCCTTTGAGCGAGACATGTAGATGTCGAGATGGAGTGTACAATAGATCACACTATACTCAGTTGTGAGTTCACGAAATAATGGGAGTGAAACGATGGGAGAAGAGGATCATTATGGGTAACAGGAGATTGTCCAATCCCAATGAAAGGCAGCAAAGCATCTACTGGCAAGGGGTCGCTATAGAAATCAACCATTGGCTACCGAGAGTTGGCACATACCAATATTGAGACACCCGCTTTTTCGATGTGGGTTGATCTAATTTTGGGTATGTGACAAGAGATATCGATTTGACAAAATTTTGAGAGGACGTAGCCAACATCAAAAGACGTATTTATGATTTATGAGAGATGTTGAACTTTGGAGACTAGAAAGGCTATGAATTAGGGACAACAACTGGAAACGAATTCTAGTTGTCTTAGAATCATATCCTCTCGATCATTATCACTATTAAGAAAGGTATCGAGTTGAGTGAATTTAATGAATGTTTAGTGCTTAAATTTGCTTTTACTAACGCCTTTTTTTAAATGAAGTTTCTTGATTTATTTTTTTTTTGAGAATTTAAACCAATGATATATTAATCAAATCTCAAGCCCAAAACGGGAGCTCCGATACAACTCAAGTATAAACCGGCTACAGAACAGAGCTCGGGCAAAAACCCGCTCACTAATCCCGTAGACTTGTCTAGTTGAGAATTCTCATTCTCGGTCTTGGTAGCAAAAATAGACCTAGCCCAACCTAATAAACCAGTAAAACAAACTAGCCAAACATCAAAGCCAAAATTACCTAAAACAACGAAGTAACCATAAACCTCCTAGAAAACCTTGACCTAACAATCTCCAAACTATCAAACCACCTATGCGTGGAATCCCGGATCCTATCGCGAGATCTGACACGGCTCGTTTGGCGTCTCTACCTTCGATGCTTATTTATTCAAGCGAGCCTCCTCGTTCGGGCTCGCCTTCTCTTTGCTTTCAAACACATCCACCCTCCACCTTCTCTTTCCGTCCAACATCATCTTACCAGGTGCCTCCTCAACCGCTCCTTACGTCTCTTTCGTGACCGCTTCCAACACCTCCATCGGAATCGTTGAAAACATCTAAACAACCGACCCCAACTCAGATCCCATCTCACCCTCCTCGGCGACACTGACGTCCTAACTCTACTCACTCTCACGCCCCCATCGAAAATGTCGCGGCCTGTCCGCTATATTTGTCGACGCACATGTATAAGCGTTCTCCGAGAACTTGACCGGACTCTTCCAACCGCTCCGTCCTCCTTGCGCAGCCACAACGCCCCCAAATCCTTTAACTGTCGAAACTCGAAACCCTAACATGTCATTGAGACGGACATACCGCAGATCCCCTCAGTTGAGAGCCTTGCACCATGTTTTTTTCTTATTGGTGAATGTATTTTTTGACTCATGAAGTTTCTTGATTGTTTATTGCTCTACTTTTTTTTTTTTTGTTTATATCATGGGGTTCCTGAGGGGGCCCCCGCACTCGCGGTTGACACCTTTAAGCCGTTTTACCACACCGAGACTAATCCTCACTCGCCCCGCTGCCAGCGCACTAAGCGGTAGGGGGCTGACCCATGAGTTTTTGCCATTCACAAAAGCTGATATTCGAACTCCCAACTTCTTACTTTAGAAACGTAGTGCACTACGCCAACGCACTAAACAGTAGGAGACTGACTCATAAGTTTTTGCTATTCACAAAAGCTGATATTCAAACTCTTAACTTCTTACTTAAGAGACGTAGTGCAAAACGCCAACCCACTAAATTTTCTTTTGTTTTTCCTTTTCCTAAAAAATGCTTACCAAACTATATCTAATGACGTGGTTTTTGAGTAACCGCATTACACTTGTCAATAACTGACTAGTGTAACTCTTCAATCACATACTCACAAGTAGCGACAATCTCGCTGCTTCCCAATCCAAAAACCCATAATTCCATTTCCTTTCTCTATCCGAATCTGAATCTGATCTGCCTATAAAATCTCCATTTCTCTCTTCCACACTCTTCCATTTTCCAAATTCCAAATTCTCCGTGTTCTCTGCTCCGGTCACCGACCATGGCAGCCGCCACTGCGGAGAAGCTCGCGAATCTCAACATCAACGCCGATTTCGCCTCCTCCGTCCCCAGTCTCCAGAAGAATCTTTCCCTACTATCGCCCGATCAGGTAATTGGCGTAATTTTCAGGCAGGTGATTTGTTGTATACTTGTAAGTGTAGTTGATGCTTTTTGTGGTCTTGTTGTGGATTTTGTAGATTGAATTGGCGAAGATGCTGGTGGAGATGGGACAGAGTCACTTGTTTGAGCACTGGAGTGACCTTGGGGTTGATGACGAGGAGAAGAAAGCGTTTTTTGAACAGGTTTGGTGTTTTAACTTCCTTGTGTGTATTTATTTGGTTTTGGATCTGAATTGTGAAGTGGTTTGGAACACTGAGATTGGTTGAGTGGTAATTAAAGTGGTGCGCAGTTGGAATTGGTGGTTATTGTTCTAGTTTTTCAGTTTGTTTTTTTAGCATTTGGAATTTGAATATTGAATGTGTGTTGGCGGGAAATTGAAATTGGTGATAAATAATGAAATGTTTAGTATATTGGAGATGAAGTCTGAACCAGTACATATTCAAAACCTTAGTCAGTTATGCTATGAGGTTTTGAGGTGACTATTTCATATGATTGTTTGTAAAAAAGATATGCTTTTTGCATGAGATGGTGTTGCCAAGAAATGGTTAGACCAAATCGAATGACAGGTCAAACTAATAGTATAAGTGGAAGTACAGGTTGTCTCCACAGGAAAGGAATGTAATTACCAGCTAAAGTCTAATGTCTGAACTAATGATTTAATCAAGTGTGGAATTATTAAGCTAACTAACAAGTAAATGAGCAAGAAATCTATTTAATAGGTGAATGTAAAGCCTAGTAATTAGGGCTCACTAATGTAGTTTGGGTCTCTGGTTGAGTGGTGTGTGTCTACATGTGACGATACTCTATCTCTCTCTCAGGTGACTCGGCTTAATTCAAACTATCCTGGGGGCTTGGCTTCTTATATTAAGACTGCTAGGGTACTGCTAGCAGATTCAAAAGCAGGGAAGAACCCATTTGACGGCTATACTCCTTCTGTAAGGATACATACATTTTGTTCATCAAATCTTCATGTATTATGTTTACATTATGCTGTCCTACAATTTGCCTTTTTTTAATCACCTTTACTTTGAGGATTTAGACTCTGATATTGGATAAGTTTACATGTTTACGTTTTAAGGTTTATTGATGGATATTTTTATGGACTATGGATGCAATTTACACATGCTATTCAACTTAACCCTGAAATGTTTAGAGTTTACTTTTAAACAGTAAAGGGGTATTTCTAGGATACAGATCATATTGGAATCACTTACACTTTATGTTCTGGTGTTGGACGAAGCATTGAAGTTGGTATGAAAATTCTGTTCAGAAATTGCATCTTTAGAGTTCACCATATAATTTAAAAAAAAGTTCAAGTTGCTGACCTGCTGTGAAATTCTTGAACAGTCCCATTAACTTCTCTGGATCTGACTCTGCTTCTCCCTCATCTCTCTTATTCTTTGGAAACTGCATCTTCATGCATTGTGTATTTCACTTTCTAGTCTAGCAATCATTATCCTCATTCATATGTTGCAAGTTAGAACTTATAAAAGTGGGTTGATACATGAGCATAATTTTTCAGGTTCCTACTGGAGAGATTCTGAAATATGGCGAAGAAAATTTTATTAATTTTGAGGAGGCTGGTGTTAAAGAAGCCCGGAAAGCTGCATTTGTTCTTGTAGCTGGTGGTCTTGGGGAACGTCTTGGATATAACGGGATTAAGGTAATGAATTGTTATATACTTGTATGATTTCTTTAGTCACTCTACATAACTTCACACAATTGTATACATACTACTACTTACATGCTCACATTTTCTAATGTGACCAGATTTTTTTTTTTTTTTTTTTTTTAAGTTTTAACTATGTCTTTTCTTTTAGTGTCTTAATTTTGAATTCACTATTGACTCAATAAAAAGTCATTGTTCTTCCTTGTGCATGACCAAATAATTATGCATTATTGACTTTAGATGCATTTTATTTTTACTATTAATGAAAATGTTGGTGCATTTTCCTATACAATTAAATTGAGTTATTTCATTTTTATTCAATTTTTATTTCTTGCAGGTGGCTCTTCCGGCCGAAACTACTACAGGAACATGTTTCTTGCAGAATTACATTGAGTCCATTTTAGCTCTTCAAGAATCTAGCTGTAGACTGGCACAAGGTTTGTCATAATTTGAAGCTTACAATAGGGATCACTACCCTAAAAAGTTCTCCAGTTACTTTTACATTTTATATTTGAATAATTCAAACAAGATTTTTTGTGTCAATGAAAAGTGAAAGATAAAATTTAGGCAGATAATAAAGAGGGCCCAATTATGGATCAGTTTTCTTTATAGTCATTTATAAGGGTTCTTTCAGGATGGAGTTAGCTTTTAGTCTCTGCTTATATAAATTTGTTGGATTGTCTCGTTGTTTCTGGCCTTTCTATGCCTTTTCAGGTTATGATATTACTTATTGAACTGCAGATGAATGTCAGACAAAGATTCCATTTGTTATAATGACGTCAGATGATACACATGCACGTACTATACAACTGCTAGAAACAAATTCTTATTTTGGAATGGAACCTACACAAGTAAAAATTTTAAAGCAGGTTTGTAATTTGTCTTTGATGCTCTTATGGAATCAGTTTTTCATTGTTGTGACATGGCTTTATCGAAGTGAAAATTCCACCTTCTTTCAGGAAAAAGTTGCATGCCTAGATGATAACGATGCGAGGCTGGCATTGGACCCACATAACAAATATAGAATTCAGGTTGGTTTTTAGCAGTATGCTTTATAAATAACTAGTCATATATCTTGTGATTATTGATTTGCCAAGTTTTTGTAATATCACCAAGGACCCTATCTTAGATATGGAATTTATATGTGTTTTTCCTACCCTTTTGTGTTTGTAATAGACAAAACCTCACGGTCATGGAGATATCCATTCACTGCTCTATTCAAGTGGCCTTCTGAATATATGGTATGTGTAAAGTGCTTTCCTTATATAAGCTAATTATTTTATGTCTCCTAGGGGATGGCGCAATGGTTAAGAACACAGATCTCCATGTGGGAGGTCGTGGGTTCAAATCCCATTGCGTCGGGGGGGGTTTAAAGGGGAGAGCTAACACATATTGTGTAGCTCAACTAGTTAGTTTTTTTTTTTTTTTTTAAATAATAGCTAATTATTTTATTGTTTTTTTGTCATCATGAAACCAATGATATTGTGGTTCTTCTCCATGGTGTGTGCGGACTACAATATCCACTCTTGGAAGTGGCTTGGATACGAATCATTCGGGACTGCTATTGTATAAATTCCCTGTTTACTAGCTTAGAATTAAACTAAAAGTGATGAATGGATTGTCATAAAGTGCTAATTCATAAATAAGAATGCTGCTCCTTTCATCTGGATTATTTTATACTTATTGATTGGATTGCAACTTGAATGATTGATTTCAACTCTGTGGTTTATGAAGTTTGGTTGGTGGTCTGCAGTGTCAGTTTGAAATAGTATTAATAGCAATTAGTTATTTCCAGGCGAGATGCTGGTTTGAGGTGGGTTCTGTTTTTCCAAGATACAAATGGGCTATTATTCAAGGTTTACTCTCTCTCTCTCACACACACACACACTAAGAATTGGGTGTGGTTACAAGACCAGTGCTTCCATCTGACAGGCAATTCCAGCTTCTTTGGGTGTAAGCAGTTCTAAAGGATACCATGTTAACTCCTTTGCTGTTCCACGCAAAGCAAAAGAAGCAATTGGAGGAATCACAAGACTTACTCATCATGATGGTATTTTTAATTATGATTGCTTTGAGCAACAGTTATTATATTATAATGTAATCCTTGTTAGTGTTTATTGATTTGCATCATGGCGTCTTTACTTGAGATTTGAGAAGTTATTCTTTGAGCGTCCGCATACTTCATGCTTCATTAATTTGTTTTAGTTGTCCATGCTTCTTGGTTGTCAAAGATCGTGATAGTTAAATCAATATTAGTACTATAGCTTAACTATGAATACAAAGCAAAGAAATAAATTCTGCATTGCAGTTCTAGTGTCTGAATATAACAAAAGACAACGTTTATGAAGGTTGGTAAGTTATCGTATGAGGATTTTGATTAGAAGAAAGGAATAGTGTAACATATTAAAGGGGGACATTTTCACTGTCCTGGAAAATTGAGGTACATACATTCAGTTCATTGTATTGTATGAGTACAGCCACTTATAGAATTCGTTACAAATTAGACATATATGTTACCATTGCATTTGTGATACTTAAAAATATTCTGTTTGCTACAACTTTACTATTTCGATTACTTGAAATTCCTAATCAAAGGATAGCACACATGTAACAATACAGTTGTAGTGCATGCCCACAAACTTTTTTCACTTAATTTCTAATTATTCAAGACTTCAGGGAGGTCGATGGTGGTCAATGTGGAATACAATCAGCTCGATCCTCTGCTTAGAGCATCTGGCTATCCTGATGGAGACACCAATTGTGAGACAGGCTATTCTCCTTTTCCAGGAAATATTAACCAAGTAATTTTCTGGCAAACTCTTTTTTTTTTCTCTCAGTTTATATAAACAAACACGATCTTGTTTTGTTTCATATTGGAAGTTTAGCTAATGAGAAAAAATATATAATAGCCATTATTTGTTTTCTTAAATTTATGGTACTAGTTAATAGAAATCTGTTAACACTCAGTTCATGAGATTGCTGCTAGTAGTAGTAGTAGCAGCAGAGACGTGCACTAGATCATCTATCTTTCATTGGTGACTTCTCCTTCAGTTTCTTAAATTTGGCCACCATATAGAGAGCATCCCAGGATCTGATCGATGCATCAGTTTTCTGTATTTATAATTACTATAGTCTATCACATCTACTGAGTTTATCAATGAGCATTGTATTTCCATGGATTCTTTGCATGCAATTTTGGGTTCTTATCTCTCTCCTTCTCTGAATTGAATCTACTCATGCAAAGCTGTGGGTTTGCCTGGATTGCATCTTAAAAAATGGCATTATTAAATTGCTGTGATTTTTTTGGGTGGAATGTTTATGAAATTTAAGTAATACATTATTTTTTTAACTGACAAATTATTGTCATCAGTGTGATAAAGTTTGACTTTGTAAGTATAATCTCTTTCTTCCTCCTTTTTTTCCCTGCAGTTGATTGTAGAACTTGGGCCTTACATTGAGGAGCTCACAAAAACAGGAGGTGTTATAAAGGAGTTTGTTAACCCAAAGTAATTATTTTCACATTATTTGTCATTTGCACTATAGTTTGTTGTCCATTAGTTTTGTGTTATGGATTTTATGATATTTTTCTTCTTCTTTTTATGATCATGCATGTTACTTCAGTCTTTTATGGATGAAAATATACTTCTAAGTATATTAGTGTTTTTTTTTTCCATTAATTTTGTTTTTCTAACAAGAGCCGGAATAGATGAATTTTGTTCTTCTAATAAGAGTGGGAATAGTTTGGTTACTTCAGTTTGTTCCCAGCAGATCTTGAGATAATTTATTAGACATAATTTATTTTGTCCAATTTAACTGCAGATATAAAGATGCCAGCAAAACTGCCTTTAAGTCCTCAACTCGACTAGAGTGTATGATGCAAGACTATCCAAAAACATTGCCTCCTTCAGCAAGGGTTGGATTTACGGTAATTAATCCTCTTGTACAAAAAATAACAGAGGACAATCCTGAGATAATATCTTGTCTTAAAAAACTGTTTTCGTCAAGGATCTTAAGCTATGAAAGTGATGTTTTACGTGACTGCTTAGGTTATGGATGTGTGGCTTGCATATGCTCCAGTGAAGAACAATCCTGAGGATGCTGCTAAGGTAAAAAATTTTGTTACATTTAATCTTTCCGGAATATACTTTCTGTTGCTTAAAATGAAATTTATATCATTTGAGTTGATAAATAAAGTATGGAAGTTTAGCGGTGCTTGCTAAAAGTAATGAAATCTATGTGAAGAACTTGAGATGGCTGCAGCTGTTAAGCATTTATGCCATAGATTGTTCATGATTGGGCTGGCTATTTTTTTAACTAAAATAATCTGAAAGAGAAAGTTACTTAGGCATTAAATATACTATATATTTCCTCCATCTTCGGCTACGAAATTGTATTTGTAGTTAATGAATCTAGCATCTTTTCTTTTCGTTGCCAGCACCAGTTTAATTTCATTTATGAGATTTTGTGGGGAACTTTTGAAGGTGCCAAAGGGGAATCCATATCATAGCGCGACTTCTGGAGAAATGGCTATCTATCGCTCTAATAGCATGGTTCTTAGAACGGTAATTACATTTTACTTATACCTTACTTTAAAGTGTCGAGGGCTATATGAATTACGAAAGCTTCTATTTATCTGAACCTGTTTTTTGAATTATGTGGTTCATTTTATTTGTCCCTTGCAGGCTGGTGTCAAAGTCGATGATCCAGTAACGGATGTATTCAACGGGCAAGAGGTGGAAGTCTGGCCTCGTATCACGTGGAAGCCAAAATGGGGATTAACCTTTTCAGAGATCAAAAGTAAAGTTAGTGGAAGTTGCTCCATTTCTCAAAGATCGACTATGGCCATTAAGGGCCGTAATGTCTTTATTGAGGATCTCTCCTTAGATGGAGCACTTGTCATCGAATCTGTTGAAGAAGCTGAGGTATGTAATTTTAGACTGAACACATATTGGCCATGAAAGTCTATTTGACAAGACCGATGAATAAACTTGCATTTTTAGTATTGTTCACTGAGTTCTCTCCATTTCTCTTTAGTTTTCGGTTTTTCACTTTCAAGGTTAATTGCAAAAGTCAATTTTTTTTTACACAGTATATACCTTTGAACAGGTAAAGGTGGGAAGTTCAGTGCAGAACAAAGGTTGGACGATTGAAAAGGTTGATTATAAAGATACATCGGTTCCCGAGGAAATAAGGATCAGGGGTTTCAGATTCAACAAAGTGGAACAGCTGGAAAAATCATACACCGAGCCTGGCAAATTCTCCTTGAATCCTTGAAGGTAAAGTTTTAGGACATTAATGGTAGCTTAAATTCACTCTTTACCGGGTGCTCATTAGTTGCTATTCGATTCTTTCAGTCCCAACTCCCAACATAGATTCTTTTTTTTTTTCTTTTTTCTGTAACATTGAATAGTAGAATCGGGTTTTTAATTCAACTGTTTTTATTTTATTTTAAAAAATCTATATTCTGTTATATGGGACCGACCGAAGAGACTGCAAAACCCGAGGAATAAAATTATGAATGAGACTGAAAAAGTCGGGGCAGCGCAACTGAAGAAAAGATATAGAGACTAGTGATTATGTGAGGAAAGACAATAGAGCTCTGTTTAAAGAAACTAAGGTAGCTAGCTTTTAGATTATAACTTTTGTTCAGGAATGGGAATCAATAATCGGAATGAGAGTGAGATTCTTATTGTTCACATTACGTCAAATATGACAGAGTGGAAGGAGAAGAATATGAGTAGAAGACCCTTAAGATCTCTGCTAATGGATTCATGTAGCCGACCTTGGCTTTGTGTTTACTTTTTTAGCAGAGAACTATAACGTAGTTGATATATAATGGTCAGTTGGCAAAAGAAAGATCGAGAAGTCACCTAGAAATGTCCTTAAACTGCTGTGATCTGTCCTGAAACAGTTGAACCTCCTATTTACATGCCTGTATGGTTCCATGGAAATGTTAGATCAACCGTGGTACATGGGCCTGTGAATGGAGATATGAAGTTGCTGGGGAAATATGAGAACTTGAAAGTTGTCTCTTTGGATTTTTCTGTGAAATTACTCTTGGAAGAATTTTCCAATCCTAAATAGAATCAAGTCACTTCAAGAGAAATGTTAGGTTTTGTATAATTTTACATAATTGTGAAGGAACAAAAGTTGCACGTCTTTTAGGCTGGTTAAATATATCGGATCATATCGGGTTAATTTGCTTATCTAAACATGTTGAGTTGGTTGGTTTGATAATGTAAATTTGAACTGATTTAATAATCAGTTAATAATCAGGTTGCTATAATGGACTCTTTTAGTGCATTTTTTACACGTAACTTAAGAGTTATATTTTGATTACAAATTGCCTAGACGGTGCTTAAAGTCGTCATTTTTAAAGCAAGAGGTGTATGATTAGAATATCTAGAGCAGAATTTTCTTTGAACCAATAATTTATCAAACAATGTTGGCTTCTTGTTGTGGTAGACTAATTATTCTCCACAAAATTATAGAGGGACCATTAAAGAGAACAAGTTTTGTACACCATAGAATAGAGTGGAAAAATAAAATTATTCGAAGATTTGTCTTTCGAATACTGCTAGACGAACATAAATATCTGTAGAAGAGTAGACCTTCAAATTGTAAGTTTTTCGCAGAATCTTCACGTAAACTTCCCTGACAATGACTCATCCAAAATATCACTTTCTAAATGTATATTTCTTGATAAAATTAAGTTTGAACGAATAACAATTTAAGATATATGACCTAGTTTAGTAGAGTGTGGACTGTAAAAGTTTATTTGGTAAAAAAAACTGTAAAAAGATAAAATATGTGCAAATGATCAAATAGTGGATCGCAATAACAATTACGGTCGATCATTTGTAGTCTATTCAGTTCAGAAATGAAACAGTCGACCATTTTATTTTTTTGGTTGACCGTTACTGCATTGACTTTTTATCTACTTTTACCTAAAAGGCATACATAAAATTAAACCATAAAATAAAAAATTGTCGACTATTTAGCTCCTTAAAGGAGCTACTGTTCCTCACAGGAGCTGTTTAGCTCCAGCACTAAAACAACTTATTTAAGGAGTTTTCTACCATTCCACTCCTTAAATGAGTCAAAATCCAATTTTTACCGAACAACTTACATCCCATTTGGCACCACCTTCCTTTAAGCAAATCGTAAGTATCACTTTTTTAAAGGAACAAGTAGTGCAAACAAACAAGCCCCTAGTACGTTTTCATGAATTTCTATTCTAAAGAGCTCGATTTATAAAATATATTGTACTTTAATGTGGTTTTGTAATTCAAACAAGTCGTGAAATAATTTATATTTCATATCTCATTAATTGTACAAATATTTGGACATATGATTATTTTTATTTTATTTTAAGTTAGTCCATATATACTATATTTTGTGCTAATGAACTTTATTTTGTTACTTGGAATTTGAAACAATAATTACTTTATAATAGTACTTTTTCACTTTTGAAGCTCCCCATATTAGGATTTAGGAATTAAAGTTTAGGATTTACCGAACACATGCTATCTTATCCATAGACGAAATATATATTTACAAAATTTTGTGTATCACATGTCGCTTATTTGGAAATAAATATACATTATGTTTTGCGGATAAATATGATTTTTAGTCTAATTTATTCCGTACTACCGGTCAAGTGTCCGAACAAAATCCTATATAAAGGAGTTTGTACTCCGCACCCAAACCATCCAATTCAACAACAATATTCCGTACGTAGTACCAACAAACCAAAATAATGTCTCTCCTAAACGCCGGCGACTTGCACCGGATTTTCAAGAACCTGGACAAGAACGGCGACGGCGAGGTGAGCCTCGAGGAGCTCAACTGGCTCCCCCAACAAATCGGGGTCGAGCTGAGCCCAGACAAGCTCGAGCCATTGGTGGGAAAAAAGAGCCTGGACTTGCATGAGTTCTTGATGTTCTGCGACTCAATATTATCAAAGCAAAACAACAATATTCGAGAAGATAATGATCACAACGACGACAACAAAGATGACGATGATCTTGTCGAGGCGTTTAGGGTTTTCGACATGAACAACGACGGGTTCATTTCTTGCGAGGAGTTGGAGAGTGTACTTTCGAGATTGGGTTTGTGGGATGAGAAGAGTGGATTGGATTGCAAGAGCATGATAGGTGCTTTTGATGGAGATTGTGATGGTAGGGTTGATTTTGAGGAGTTCAAGAACATGATGTTGCTTAACAATATTTAGAACAACAATTTGGAGTAGTAGATTGTAAATTATAGGGTTTGTAGTATTGTTGTATTTGTTGCAATGTAGACTATGAATTTTATTTTATTTTGATTCAGTTTACAATTTTATGTTAGTTTATTTTCTATAAACATGAAAAATGTTGGACCGATTAATTATGGGAAAATGTTGTTTGTATTGGAGATAGTTGTTCGTGTTGTAGTGTGATACACAACATGAAATTACTAGCGTGTTTAAGCTGACATGATTTGTAATCGGACTGTATGTGTACGTATTGGACCTTCCAAAATACGCTTACGATTGATTAATTGTGTTATATTATATATTTAATATAACAAGTTCATGGCGGGTCATATTATAAAAAAGTGTCATTCTAATTTTCTGTCCGTTCGAGAAGGAAGCGTTGTGTCAAGCTTTCTTTGAGATAGGAGAAAACAATCACAATATCTATGTACAATTGTTGTATTGACTATCAATGACTTATTTGAAGGACAAATATCAAAACATGACATAATTAATTGTTACAAATTTTGTTTTTATTATCATATTTCTCAATCATAGGTATCTCATGGCTCATACTGCCTTTATTTTTCTATAGTATATATTAATTAGTGTTTTGAAAATTAGTAGATGAATATTATTTGTTGTTGGTATTTGAACACGAAAATACATTTATTTTATTCTTGAATTTGTAGTAAATAATTTGATTTTGTGATTCACGTTGATGACTTATTAGCCAACTTAGACAATATAGCTATCAAATCAACCACAAAATTAATAGACTTTCCAACACCGACTATATTTAATACAAATTGCTATTATTTAATTTTAAAAAAATAATTGTGATATGATATAAAATATAGCCGGTAGTTCTATTAGGAGTAGTGTTGGTTTACTTATTGATGATTGTTTAGTGCTAAAAGCTTGTTTTAATAGTGTAGAGTTTTATTTTGCTTATCGCTCAGTGAATCGGGTTACCTATGAAATTGCAAGGGTGTCGGGTTCCATGTCTGGGTCCGCAGGATGGGGGTCTGTCCCACCTGCTTGCATTTTACCTATCTTAGCAGTTGAATGAAAGTTGTTCTTTAGTTTCAATATATATAGTTATAAAATTATTATTTAAAAAATATATATAATTGGCAATAAAAATTAAAATTTGTTTGAATTTTTAAAACCGATTCGGTTAAAACATATATAAACATATTTTTCTCACTTGCGTAGTTTCGAGCATAGAGTTTGATTTTAATAGGCAGTATGTGTATCAAATAGCCCGTTATTGTTTTCTGTAAATTTAATTTTGTATATTTTTCACACTTATAAATATTTGTACATCTAGTGACGTATATGCGTAAATCTACTGCACATGCATTATATACGCATGAACATGTATCTAAGTTTTAGATACCTAATAATTAGTTATATCTTGGAATAAAAATCCACCGTGTGGACCAAATATAAATATTTGTGTATAAGTAATTGAATACTCTTTTGACTTTAAATTAAGCTGAGCAGTCCAACGGTACATTTTTCAATCCAACGACCAAATATTGGCCTCATATAAAGTAAACTCCTAGAAAATTTTGTATATTTAGTAGTGAAGTGAAAGCTACAACCAGCTTCTTGTCACCTTCTATGAAAATTCCACCTCTGTTTCCAGAAGTTTCTCGGTTTTTTTTTTCTCTCAGGAAAGTAGCAAGAAAATGTTTTCTATATAAACAAACACCACCATCCCTTCCTAAAACCATCAACCAAAACCCATATTTTTGTTTCAAGATTCAATATTTTGTTCATACAAATTAATATTTTCCAAACCCATCTCTGTTTTGAAGATTATTTTTACACCTTCCAAAAATAGTATGTCTCCCACCCTCAACACCAATGACTTGCATAGGATTTTCGAGAATCTCGATAAGAACAAGGACGGTCTTGTGAGTCTCGAGGAGCTGAATTGGCTCCTCGAGACAATAGGAGTGCAATTGAGCCAAGAGGAGCTGAAAGAGTCGTTGGAAGTGGGAAAGTCAAGTTTCGACTTCAACGAGTTTATGTACTTTTACGACTCTATTTCCACTTGTCGAGATTCTAAGAAGAAAGGCGTAGATAAAGAATGTGAGGATGACCTTGATAAGGCATTTCAAGTGTTTGATTTGAATGGCGATGGTTTCATTTCTTGCAAAGAGCTTGAACTTGTGCTAACGAGACTTGGCGTGTGGGATGGACAAGATTGTAAGACGATGATTAACGTATATGATACCAATTCGGATGGGTTACTTGATTTTGATGAATTCAAGAACATGATGTTTATTTCTGTATGATTTTTTTAAATTTTAATGTATATATAGTTGATGTGAATTTTCACATATATGAATAATGAGTGTTATTTCTCTTAGCTTAAACAAATATATATAGTCATTATTACTGTAAGAATCATCAATATATTTGATAGTTATTTTTTTAAAAAATGTAGTTGATAGTTAATTAATTGTTGTACAATTATATATTTTTATATTCATGTGCAAACCACATTAATGTATATTTTAAGATTTTGCAAACCAAAACGTGCAATACAAATTTGTAACTTCAATGCCTCAAAAGTGAAAAATAACTTGATTTGTAGCTCAGAATTGAATCAACCCGAAGCTATTTGTCGGTTCAAATTCGAACTAGTTTTATCAACAACTAGTATTATCCATGCCAAAACCAGCTCCAATGTCAACCGGATTACACTAATCCCCTCACAAGATTAGACCTATCCTTCCCACCAAACACCCCCTTCCACGTCACCTATCAGGGGCAAAACCGTAATCTCACACAAAAACTACACCTATATAAACCATCGACCACCACAATCGTCACCTGAAAACCAGAAACCCCGAAAATGGCGTTCCGCTACGAAGTGGAGGTCACGATCTCCTCCGCCAAAGACATCAAGAACGTGAACTGGCGCTACGGCCCCACCCGCCCA
>JAYMTA010001844.1:0-18489 GCA_036897625.1 Pelargonium cotyledonis
TAACATTTTGTTGGGGGTAAATTTGTGAATTATGATCCTGTGTTTCATTTTTGTTTAAAGTTCTTAGTCAGCTTAATATTTTTGGCCATTTTTAATTATCTGTACTGTTTCATGATTGAAATTCATTAAATTTGACAACTTAATTCAATTAGTTAAACTTTGTAGGAATCATCTTTGAATTGAGTTAGTGAGTGATCGGCGTCAAATTGGATGAGTTTTAGTGAAGATTTTGATGGGAGTTAGTGGTTGTGTAAATAGAGAGAACTCAGAGAAGAGTTTGGGATGAGAAAAGTTGGTTGAGAGGAGGGTTTGAGAGCTACCGGAGACCATGGGTGCAAGGAGGAGGTGAGGAAGAAGAAAGGGGCAAGATGGTAATTTTGTCTCATTTAATTAATTTTGGATCAATAAACACGTTACACGTGTTATTTACAATTTAAATTAATTATAAATTATTTCAAAATGCCACGTCAACAACACATATGAAATTAAAAATTAATTAATATTAAATTAAATGACACGTCAATGCCATGTCAGCGATATTAACTGTTCAGTTAACTAACCCTAACGGATGGACTCACGTGACCAAATAGTATGAAGTGTGAGTACTGCTGGAGCCCAAATTTTTGTCTGAGGACTTAGGAAGTGAGTTTTTGATAGCTAGGGGGGGCGCTGTGGAGTATTTTTCTCTTCTCTAAATTGAATCTAATTTCAATTGTTTTATTTATACGTGGGCATGACTATTGTTTAATTCGTAAATTGCATGCTTGTTGGTTGTTATTGATATATAATCTCGTTGTTTATTATTGGTGTTAATTACTTAATAATTAATTTTAACAAACAATTGATTCGTGCATAAAATTTAAGTGAAACTTTATTTTAATCAACCGAAACAACACACATTTTAGTCTAAATATTATGTGACCAACCCACAAATCTTTCTACTCTATTCATCATAGTTAAATATTCTATTTTTTTGGGTTATTTATTTTTGCCTCCCTTTGATTGCTTATTTTTATTGTTTTAGTACCTGTCTTGTTTCGCCTATGATTCTAATCCTTAAAGTTTTTTTGGTTTTTTTATTTATTTTAACCGAGTTGACCTGTTATATCAGGTTATGAACCGCCACCTCATCCATTTCCGCCACCCAAGCCGCTCCGTAACCGCCACATAATAAACCTAATGACACGTCACCACCACATCTTAGCTCAACCAAACAAACCCTTAACATTTGAAAAGAAAAATAATAGATATGGATTGTGTGTGTTTCGTACTTGTCTCCGGCATTTGCTCCGTCGATGACTCCGCCCTCGCCACCCATTGTTACCGATGACCCTAGCCACCGCCTCCCTCTTCTTCTTCTTCTTTACGTGTCCAAGATCGTCTATCGACGACGGCAAGCACGATGGACATCAGCCACCGCACAGCCTCCCTCCCCCTCCAAAAGCATCCAAATTTCAGCAAAAAAATGATGAAATCTATCATAGAAATCGAATATTTTCCAGCAAACTTACAAACCCAAAACGACCCAATATCTTTTTCACCTAATTTTTCCTTTTGGAAGCATAATTTAAGCGAAATCGTCTGAGTTCTTTCAACCAATGAACATAAACTGAAAATTATGAGAACTCAAAATTTACCCATACATTATTCTAAGCTTGGAATCCATAATCTGTCATAAGCACAAAAACTTTATAGCAAAAACAATGAAAATTATCATGAAAATTGAATAATTTGTAAGATAAGTGAGAAACTCAAAACAGTGCTGGACCATTTCAGCTAGTTTCTCGTTTGAAGGATTTAATTTTGATAGGCACAGCCAACAATGAAATTTTGATCTTTGGATGTTAGGTGAAAATAAAAATAAAACAGTGCATTTCACTAAAATTTCGTCCATCGTCCATCGGGCTTGCAGTCGTCGAAAGGCACGCCGGAGACGAAGAAGACAAACGCACACCTTCCATATCTGAATTTTTTTTTTTTTATATTTCAAAAAGTTAATGATTTGTTTGGTTAAACTAAGATGTAGTGGTGACATATCATTATGCTTATTATGTGGCGGTGACGAGGTGGCTTGTGTGGCAGAAACCGGTGAGGTGGCAGCTCATAACCTGATATAGTATGTCAGCTTGGTTAAAATAAAAAACACAAAATATTTAAGGACTAAAACCATAAGCGAAATAAGACAGGGACTAAAATAATAAAAATGAGCAAATCCAAGAAGATAAATTAAAATAAATAACCCTTTTTTTTCTATACACATAATTTTTTTTTTTTTGATAAACGACGGGATAGCAGGCCTACGAAGGCCAATGTTTCTCACCCCTTAATAGAAGCGTCACCCTATTAGTTGTTAGTTCCCACAAACCCATAAATCTCAACACATACCGTCAACAAAAAAGCTTAAACCTGAGACCTTAAAAGAAATTCAAGCCGCTTCAACTACTTGGCATGCATTGATTCTATACATATAATAAATACTCTAACTTTTGTGTGTTATAAGTGCAAAACTTCTAGAAAGATTGGTGTCATTTTGATAACATACTATTATGTCTTGATGCTCATTTGAATTAAATGTGTATCTTATCAATAGATAGTTGTATGTATAATGTAATACCATTAAAAGCTGTGGACCTAATTTTTGTATAGTATATCATTTCTTCAAAAAACCAGCCTAATTAAGAACCAATGGACAATTACAGATTCCGCAAAAATATTACTCCATCCGTCTCAAAATGAGTGTCTTGTTTGTCTAAATTTTTTGTTACAAAATGAGTGTCTTGTTTCTATTTTTAAGTTATTATATTATTGTTTTTCCCATATTAGTCTTATCACTTATGCACATGAGCAAATTTGCACATGGGGTGTATATGAGAAAGTGGGGGTAGTATTAAAAACATACTAAATTATTTGATTATTCTTAATTTTTATAAAAAATAAAAATAATACACTCATTTTGAAACGGATGGAGTATATTGGTTCTCAATCATAATCTAGATATTTTTAGTTTCCAAACAAGCAATTTTTTTAAGAAAATTTGCTTTTGAATTGTAATGGTGTGCTCATAAAGTGCTAGAGCTGGTTCTTTGATGGGACATGTATACCTCCATGAGAACTATACAAGCGTATATGATATTTATAATCACGTTGTGTTTGAAAATTCAATTCGAAATTGTATTGTGCTTAATATAAGAAAGTGAAAGGAGAGAGAATGAGAGGAGCATCAATTTGTATTCACAACATCTTTCGTTTAAGTAAAATTGACACAAACATGATTATTGCATCCATTTCATTAAGGGTATGTTTAATAAGCATGAATAAAACATAATAAAATGGAATGGGCGTTCATAACAAAATGTTATTTTAGTAAAAATGGCCGGTACATACAAAGCTTTTGATGGATAGTCAAAATATAATGGATGTCAATATTTGATATTATTTGGAAAGCATTTTGATTATCCAAAAATGATGGCAAGTGATGCGTCTATTTTGAACCGGTCAATCCAAATACAATAGAGTGTCGTCTTATCCATGTGTTACAATACTTTTCTAAAGTATATTCTCTAAGTACAATCTCCAATGCTCGATGTCGATGTCCAATTTCAAGTATACGTCGGTGATGGTGTCTTGAACATGTGACCTGCGTGAGATATCACACCAAAAAAGGACGACTTCGGATGTGATTCCGAGACACCACCACAGGTGTGAGAGTAAAATTTTGGCCAAAATCACAAGGGCTTTAGAAAGCATTTCTAGATAGTGAAACTAAAATGAAATAGTGAGGGATGTCCTTTTTACCAAGACTAAAGTATTCATACTTGTTATAGCTTGAGCAACCTTGAGGTTATCTTGGTTTCCAATGATGTCACCTTTAGAGTGACACCGTATGAACGACGACCATCTCTTTAGAGAACACGATTTGCCTTTCGAGCTAGGCCGAACGTGACCTAACTTTCTGGAGGTCGTCAAGGTGTCCAAGGATGTCACATTTAGATTGACACCGCATAGGCAACCGCTCCTTTGGAGGATATAGTGGCGCTCAACACGAACGTTCTCCCTTCCGGCTAAGTTGCACATGAGCCGAACCTTTTAAGATCGTCTTGTTCTCCAATGTTACCACCATTGGACGCACATTTTGAGCACAAGTCGTCTGGCTCAAACTTTAGATCCATGTTCTGAAAGTTACTTCACGAAACCGCACTTTTGTTGTCGTGAGATGAAAGTGACGTAGCGTTCAAGCGCAACGTATCTTGTCGTCATACCTCAAGTAGACTTAAGATATTGTTTAAAATGTATCATTAGCAAGATATTCAAACTTGTAAAAATAGAGGCCCAAGCTTGCAGTGCAAAAGGAAAATAATTGTTTAAGTCTTAAATGCACGCGCATCAGACGCATACTTTGGGCACAAGTCGTCCAGCTCACACTTTAAAACTATGTTTCGAAAGTCGGTCCAAAAAACCGCATTTTTGGTTGTCGTGAGACGAAAGTGACGTAACATTCGAGGCCAACGTGTCATGTCATCATTCCTCAAGTAAACTTAAGATATTGTTTAAAATGTATCATTAACAAGATATTCAAACTTGTAAAGAAAGAGACCCAAGCTTTAAGAGTAGATAGTGCAAAAGAAAATAGTAGTTCATCCGTCTCAAAATGAGTGTCTTGTTTTTATTTTCTGCAAAAATTAAGAATTACAATATAATGTGTTTTCAATGTAACCCTCACTTTTCCACTTACACCTTATGTGCAGATTTGCTCATATGCATAAGTAATAAGAGTAATATAAAAAAAAATAATATAATAATCTAAAAATAAAAATATGGCACTCATTTTAGGACAAAATTTATAAACAAACAATATATTTATTTTGAGACGAAGAGAGTAATTATAAGCCTTGAATGCACACAAGCCATGCAAGTCAAATGTGCATATTTCGTTGGGAAAGAAAATGTCAATGAAAATAATTAATATAACATATAGGTGTAAGTAATGTGAAAAGGAGCAAATAATAGGTGCTTTTTCTTACAACCCCGCTGTCATTGCGTCGTCGTCTATAGGTGTCTAAGTAGTGTATATAGTATTATACACTAATACTATATAAGCTACTAGTATTATTTCAACAATTTAAATCTGATAAGAGCACTTGCTGCCATATCAAACAAACATTCACCACAAGCAATATACTGTAATAAACAAAAGACTATTCATTCCTTCAAAATTCTGGTTAAGTAACATCATCAATTCCTTGTCACTCACACCTGGTTTTGGAGTCTTAACAAACAATACACATATATAATCAACTCATTTTTCCAAGGTTCCTGACAGATTTGACCTTATTACACTGCAAAAACACAACAGTTTAGAGTTGATTCATAATATAATATTGTTTTGGGCTTGGAATCCGGATTGGGATGGTTTAGGAGCATGTGAGGAAAATGGGAATTGATGAGGGGAGGTTTGTGGATGATGTGGCTGTCTATGACCAAATTGTTTGATGAAAAGTTACAAAAGTTACATGTAACTGCCATTCAAAGTAGCCAACCATGCATGCATTCATGTTGGTATTCCTAATTTTCTCACCAACCAGCCAAAGCAAAGCTTGTTTTCTACTTCTCATCCATGCAATGCAAGTCAGGCAGACATGCCTACAAAGATGGAACCATCACAACCTCTCACCACCACCACTCACTTCTTCAACATGTGACTCTCAAACTCGTACCTTTAAAAGGAGGGAAACTTGGAGCCTTAAGGATGAGGGTTCCCACTGCCAGTCTATTTTGATCTCTTCCGACTTCAACAAAGATTCAGAGCAGAACCTGTTCAAGAAACACAATTGCAAGGTGTTTAGCAATAGCCACTAAGCATTTTGGTTTTCTTGGTTCAACACAACAACAACAACAACAACAACAACAACAACAAGATTGGAATGGGGCTCGTGAACAACGTAGGGAAGTACCAGCTTGGCCGGACAATCGGGGAAGGTACTTTTGCCAAGGTTAAGCTGGGAGTGGACACCAAGGACGGTCACCAAGTTGCCATCAAAATCATTGATAAGCATATGGTCAAGGAAAGCAATCTTAAGCACCAGGTCCGTTTTTGAAAGAAGAAAAATTAATCTTCTATTTCCGCCTACCTTGTTTATTTCTCTCCTTCTTCCCCCACTTTTTGTTTCTGATGCACAAGTGTGGTGTTTCAGGTCCAAAGAGAGATAAGAACAATGAAACTTTTGCATCACCCCAACATTGTGCGAATACACGAGGTACTCGAATTGTGTCTCAGTAATGTCATCATTCCTTTCTAAACTGGGTACAATTTACTTTTTTTTTTTCTGGTTTGATTCCACACGTATACAGGTCATTGGCTCAAAGACAAAAATTTACATAGTAATGGAATATGTATCGGGAGGGCAGCTCTCAGATAAGTTGGTAAAGTCAGCTTTCCTGGTTTTGGGTAATTTATTCTGGGCAGTTTGGTGTCGAAATTTCTTAATCCTATTTTGGACTTTTTTTCCAGTCATACATCAAGAGGTTGAGTGAAACAGAAGCAAGAAAAGTTTTCCATCAACTGATAGATGCAGTAGAACACTGTCACGACAGAGGAGTATATCATAGAGATTTAAAGGTCAGCAAAACATGATAAAACCCAAAAAAAACCCTGATTTCTTGACTTCCAATATATTCATTAAAATTTCAAACTAACTTAGGATTTTGGCATATCATCATCTACAGCCAGAAAACTTGCTACTGGATACTAAGGGAAATCTAAAAGTATCCGATTTTGGACTAAGCGCATTAAGCAAGGTAGATATTCATGAGACTAAACAAGATTTCTTATGTCCTTCCATCTGTCTAACAATTATTGTTCCTTAACAGCCTGGAAACATGCTATCAACAGCATGTGGCTCCCCATGCTATGTAGCACCAGAGGTAGGCTATTTCTAGTTTTGACTTACAGTTGTGATTTCTCATTCTCAATCTCATGTACTTCGTGTCTCCAAAATAAGCAGATATGAATCATAATTTAAATGAACCGGGATCGTACCTGAACTCTAATCCTTACTGATGCTTCAATTTTCTGATTAATAGCTACTAATGAACATGGGCTACGAAGGAGCACCTGCAGATGTTTGGTCTTGTGGAGTAATCCTTTTTGAATTACTAGCTGGCTATCTCCCATTTGACAACCGAAATCTGATACAATTGTACAAAAAGGTAGAGTTCAGTACAATCTTTACATGCACATTGCACAAAACTACAAATGGTTTCTTCTAACACGTACTCTTGTGCAAAGATATCCAGAGCAGATTATACATTTCCAGAATGGTTTACCGAAAGCCAAAAGAAGCTCATCTCCAGAATATTCAATCCAGATCCTAAAAGGGTACAGCTCTGGAAACATTCTGTCACACACACACATATATTCATAATACTGCAACCATCAAAACATGACACTTGTTTTATCACTTCAGCGGATCATAATACCAGAAATCATTGAAGATCCATGGTTTCAAACTAATTACGAGCCTTCTTTTGGATATGATAGCAACGAGAAAATATACTTGGATGATGTTAGTGCTGCTTTTGACTCTATAGAGGTAAAAGCGTAATCTAATAGCAATACAGCATGCATATACAGAGACTTCTGATTCTATTAAGCCTAACATGTCCATTATTGTGAGCAGGAAAATGCCGTTATACAAAAGATGCCTAAATCCCCAAGTTTCATAAATGCATTCCAATTGATAGCCATGTCAGATGATCTTGACTTATCAGGTCTTTTTGGACAGGTAAGTCTAAGAAACAGAGAACGAATACTTAATGTGAGTTCCATTCCACTAACAAATATCAATTAACTCTCTTCATTCAACTTTAGGATGAAAACAAGCAGAAGACAAGGTTTGGATCCAAGCATACAATTAATGAAACTGTACAGAAAATAGAAGCTGCAGCAACAGATATGAGTCTGTCAATAGAGAAAATGAACAACTTCAGAGTATGTTATGCTCATATTTGCTGATTCTTCCTCCTCAGCGTTAATTATTTTATCCCTGCATAAATATTGACTACGCTTATATCCATTGCAGACGAAAATGCACCTCAAACAGAAGAAGATGACTAGATGTTCGAGATCATATTTTGACTTATCAGCAGAGGTAAATTATAACCCCATAGATACCATATGACACTTCATGCAATACTCCAAGATATCAAAGTCTCACCACTGTCTTGACAATGTCAGGTGATTGAGGTTGCTCCTACTCACTGTGTTGTGGAGATATCAAAATCTACTGGGGAGCTAGGAGTATACAAAGAGGTAATCATATTAACTTCACAGAGATGCTAATGTTTGCTGATTAATGCTAATTGTGCACCAAACTAACATTACCTTGACTATCAGTTCTGCAAAAGTTTGTCGAGCCTGCTGATAGAGAAATCAGTACTTCCATTGCAAGGGCAAGAGTCCAATGACATGAGATCAGACAGCAAAAAATTCAAAGAAAGTCCATGGTAATATGAAAGCAAGTTTTAAATGGTGAACAGAACATAAATTGTGATTGCTAGCTGATTAGTATATGTTTATGAATATGCAGCTCTTAACAGCAAAATAACGAAGGCAATAAGGACTCTAATGGCTATTTGTCCTGATCTCGATCTACTACCAAAGTTCTTGATGCATTTCCAAAGCAAGGTGTACAGCTAAATCATTAGATAACCAAACTACAGAGAGTAGAAACAAAATATGAAAGAAGTATTCCAAATGGATATCACAAGATGAGTTTTACAGAACAGTAAAAAATGTGATTCTCACAAAGCTACTTGGTCCGTGCACAAGTTTGTTGTTTGTTTCTTTAGTTCTTTCGTCTCAGAAAGATCGAAATTTATGTTGAAGTGGTTAAGATTCTTTCACAAATTTTTAGTGATTCAAATAAAATTGTAAAATAAGATGGCAGAAATACTTCAGTCACCTTTATTTTCCGTGTTCAACCATCCAAGCAATACTATTTTCTCAAGCAACAGGAAGCAGTCTCTTGAATCAAAGTATACAATTTTTGTTTTCTTTATCTAAAATCAAAGAAAGCATCTATGCTCAAACTAGATTTGGTTCTCTCCTTGATCTTATTATGACTCCAATCACATTCCAAAACAATAACCTGCAATTTCCCCTTGGGGATTGGCAAAATATGCAGCATCATAATGTCAGGCTGTCAAAACCTGCAATTGCAATCAAAGCACAATCATATCATAAAATCTGATTATTTTGGTGTGTCCTCATGCTTGATGATTTTTAGATCCAGCACATTCATTGTTCATCTAAACTACATACAGTTAGTACTGCTACCAAAATTATCTGCTTAGTAAGATTCATGTAATGATTATGTTTACAGTAAACGTACAGGCAGTCATTGAATTCATGGTAGAACACATACAAATAAGATGAGTAATATATAGATTCATTGGAATAGACTATAAATGAATTCATGGTAGAACACACGCAAATAAGATAGCAATATAAAAATTCATTGGAATCAGGATGATCGTAGGACATTCTGGTGCATTTCCATAATTAACAAGTTTATCTGAAAAAACCAATTTCTGATCCTCCAACTTGATATTTTGGAAATTCAAGAATATTAGCTATAACAGCCCACCAATCAAACTTTTACCCAAGGGTCAAAGTAAATAGTTGAAATATCAAACTCAGTTATCAGATGCAGGATCAACCACAAAAAGTTTAGTTAGTCAAACAATGTATCTACCAACTGTCATCATAGAGATGAAAAGTGTAGTACAGCATGTCATCAGTTGAATATTGGAAGAGTTTGATGTCATCAAACAAAAAGTCAAAAGATGATTCTCAGGTTAATGCAATAACCAGAAAAATCTACAAAAGAATTAATAAATGTGCACTAGATCTTAAACTTAATGATATCACCAATATACCGAGTTGATGTTTTCCTCCACGAGTCATCCTCAATTGGACAAACAAACTGAGGTAGTAAGTAGTAGATTGGGGGATTTGCTGCCCATTCTTATATGGAAAACAGGATACATGGGACTTGACTATTGTTGAGTTTTCATAGAATAAATGCTGATCATCTATCTACAGGAAAAATCCCTTTTGAGGGTATTTATGGTTATAATCCCCCACAGCCCCTGTTGGTCTTGTGTCACTTGCCCCTGTTGAATCTTTTACAGAACACATTCATGACTTCCATGCTGAAATTAGGTGAACCTTTGCTTTGAGTAACCTAGATAGTAAATTAGCCATTGATGTGCGTTGTAGGGCTACAGATTTTAATCCTGATGATTATGTCATAGCTCATGTTTGTGCTGAACATTATCCTAAACATTAAATTGAAAAGCTTTGTGTGCAACCTTATCCCATACTCAAAAAAACTTTGACCTAATGCAAGAGGAAATGAACATTAATCTAGTGTTAACACTATAAATCTCATGCCTTGGCAGGTTTAAGTGTTATGACAATTATAAGATTATGTAATTGTTTTAGGATTTGCATTTCTTATTTCTTATAACTTATGTTCTCTATAGATACTCTGTTATGTTATATATTGGATTAAGCTTTAATTAATTAATTGAATAAACATATTATTGAGTTCCTCTCTTGTCTCTCTCTATTACTTCCCCTTTTCTTTCTATATATTTTCCCTCTTCTCTTAATCTTTCCACTTCATCTCTTCCTTCTCTCTCGATTTCATAATATCTAGTGTTGCCCTACATCCACAGCCCCCCTCACCTAGAAATGAAGAGAAAGTACAACCCAAAGAAGAAAACTAGCAACGAAACGCATACCTAATCATTGCTTTCAAAATAGATAAGATGATCGTTCCAGACAAGCTCAAAGTGAATAAAGACTTGCAGGCAAGATCTGGGGAATCATGGGGCTTAATCTTACACCTAACAACTAGCCCTCAAATTCTGACCAGAAAAAAAAATAAGGAAAATAACAGCAACAGTATGCATATACCAGTCATTTGTCAAAATGTTTAGACTAAGTGTCATACGTATCTCATAAAAAATGATTAGATTCAAATTGGCATGTACTTCGACACAAATTAGGAAAGTTGACTACAAGCACCAGAGCTTTTTAGCAAAAAATATTCACCTCACAATATAACAAAACTCCTATTTAGAAACTAAGAGACAAATACTAACATACAAAAAATATTTGAACCAGAAATTAGTTACTACAATTTTGCATTTGAATGGATATTGGTTGCAACAATTTTGCATTTAAACCAGGAAATAGGTTGCAACAATTCTGCAAAGTTTCTAATTTCTTCAAATTGAAATAGGATATACACTGTATCTTAAATATGATAATATACATGAAAATTAAAAGAAGCAATCTAACCCATTGATATATATAACAAACTTGGAAGGCTCATGCTCGCCAACAACTAGGTAAGGAAGTTATCTATCATATGGAAAACCACGTCTGCACCATCGGAATTCAACCAATAGCTTTTCACCTGATAAGGAATATATATAACTATCTCATATAGTTTGCAATAACAAAAGAAAACAGAAATAAAAATACTCCTAAGAATAACATGCACTTGCTAGTATAAACAGCATAAAAAATACATTTGACAATGAAATAATTTGTTTGTTTTATACAAACTGATTGCCTAAGGACATGAACCAATTCATATATTGATTTAACTCAAAAGCTTAAATCAAACTAGTTGCTCACTAGCCTTGAAATTTAGTCATCATGGTCTCATTTGACCCAGATGGTCTTGAACAATTAACTAATATAACCAAATGTTCGACAGTGATATCATTTTGGGGTTGATTTTGGCTATTCACTGCTTCATTGCTGCTTGTATAAGAAAACTTTTAGCAAGAGTCGATCTCTAGTAAAATAACTAATGGTCATCAAACACGCAATAGGTATCGACTATCGAGATATAAATGATGCACAGGAAATTTAAGACAATGGGGCAATCCATTTCATCATTAGCTATTATATCTAGAACAGGCAACTGCATCAGTGCCATGGTTATACAACTATGAACCTTTAAGAGGGACAGCCCATTCCCTTAAACAGAATTGTTTCAAATGTGATCCAAAAAGAACTGAGTAATTTGTCAACAAGGTGTCAAAATTATTTCTCATAGATAGTCATTAAGCCACAGAACTTGCCTGAATTGTACTGTGAGCAATAAGTCGTTGTCTACTTTCGCGAAAGCTAACATCAACACGTTCCCAAGGTACTCGACTGAGACCTCTAATCATCTCCTCTATACATAGGAAATCAAGAGAATGCATTAGAACCATCAGTACTGGCATGTTAATTAAAGAATATACGGAGGTGTCTGAAGATGTGACACTGCTGTAATGTAATTGAAACTCACAAAGGAAGTATGAGTAATATGCAAGTTTATTTTCACTTCAAAATGAATGTGAGAAACTGAATCTTACAATAACGGGACAAAAATAAAGTACACGAAAATAATGTTAGTAAAAATTAATTATATTCAGAAATGCCCCTCTTGTCATAATACATCTCCAAATATTCAATGGACAACTACACTTTAGAAAAGCTTCCAAAACCAGAAATCCATCATAAGGATTAACAACATTCAGCTATCAGCCAATACAAATATTCTTCAAAATTAAGGTTACAAGAGTTAATTTAAACCAAGATCTGCCACCTTCATCCGAATTGAAAAAAGATCTACAGCAGAAATGAGAGTTTAAATAGGGAAGCAGAACATATATTACATTCCCCTCTTGGGTTATCAGGATCCACTAAAATGCTACAGAAAATAAGGTCAACGAATAAAGATGAAACGGTTAAGAATCAAACAGAAATACAAAAACTATACTCCCTCGGAGTGTCTTGGTTTCCTTTTTTAGAACAATTAAGGAGAAGTTGGTGTCGTACATGTGCTTTGATACCACTACGGACAAGTGTTGTAACAAATTCAATGGATACTCACTAACTTCTTATTAGGATACTATTGGTAAGTCATGCATAACTAACTTTCTAAAAAAAAAATACACATTTTAGGACAATAGTGCGAGAGAAATATGACGCTCATTTGGGCAGCACCAGCCCAGACAGGTTTTTACCTCAATCAGTCAATTAAAAAAATAGATAGAGTGGTAGATTTCTGAGTAGCCAATCAAACTAGTGAACCAGTGATCTGACCGGTTCGAAACATTGCCTAGGACATTATGGCATCAACGCCAGATTTTAATGGATAACCAAAAGCAGAAAAAAATGAGAAACGAAGAATTATAAGTGTAATATACCTTCCAAGTCGACCTTCTGGTTTCCAACAGCCATAGATGTTTTGCTATTCATATTTTCAGACCTTTCTCTCTCCACATAAACTATATGTGGGTATTTTTCATCTAATACAAGAAGATTGGACTGAAATGAAAAGAAAAAAAATTAATGGAGTTAGGATTGCTATTGGACGTGAAAGACATGAGTACAAGCAGAGCACCCCTTACCCTTGGAAGTTCATGTTGACGCCTGATTGATGAGGTTCTCCACCCAACCATATCTTGATGATCAGTCAAATTAAACATCATAATCAAAAGGAAACAACAATTGTGTATAAATAAGATACTCATAGTTCAAAAGCCAGCTTCTACTCCACATAAGGATACGATCATAGTTAGCATTTGCATAAGCCACACGACGCTTAAATGCGTCTAAAGCTGACCTACACATCAGGAAAAAGTGATGTTACAGAGTATGTAACGGACAATCTCAACTTTTAGCAATTAACTAATGTATCATGGATGCATCAAACTGACATGAATTTTAGATCATCTGAGTCATCAACCATTCTAAGAAGAAGGGGAGGTTTCCCATCATCATTATCTGTGAGGAAGAGATGTTTCCCTGACCTCCCAGCAACCAAGTGTGCAGTTTGAGATGCCTGCCTCTCAAGAAAAGGAAGACCGCAGAGGAGTGGGAGCTGTGTAAACAAAAAGAACAGTATAATTAGTAAGACAAGTCTTACATGTTTCCTCTTCAAAGTTCAAAAGAAAATCAATAACAGCATTGTAGAAATCATCACACAGAATAGAGGAGCGAAATGAGCTCTAGTGCTTCTTTGTTCTTTATGGATTGATGAACTTGAGGAATTAAAATGCTAAGGAAAACCTATGCCAATATAAATACTCTATCCAAATGTATAAATAACATGTCATACAAATCAAAACCTATTTACATGACAGCAGTTTTACTCTACCTGTTTATTTCCCCTTGAACCAAGATGTGGTGTTGCAAATGTTATGAAGTTCATTGGTTCAAGTCCAGCAATTCTAGCTTTGCACGGTTGAGACGAATAACTTGTGTGATCTTCCCTACTAGGATCCATATTTGAAATGTCTTCATACAGCCTCCCAATAGCATACCTTGCGACAAGGCCCCCTAAAGAGTGAGCCACAAAGGAGATCTTGCGCACCTCAGGCCAACGTCTAGCCACACCTAATACCTGAAGCAAATTTTGGACTCCATGAAATCAGGTTTACCTTGAAACATAAATAAAAACATCACTATCGCATACCTCTTTAGCTAGCCTCTCACCCATCTTGTCAACACCATGAAATGTCAATGTTGATGAGTTGCATTCACTGCCTGCACAGAGATACGAAGTGAAGAACAGCTAATTTTGGACAAATATACTCACTTAGAGACTGTAGTTCTATGTTTCTATTGGCATTTACAGGTTTGTTTTCCTGTTTGAAAAGAGCATTGCAAAGACTAGAGAACAACACATATAGTAGAATTTACATCATGTTTTAATAATGAGCTACTTAAAGAATCCTGAGAGGCTAAGATCAATGAACAAATAGTAAGCTACTCTTTTCACTGGTTTGTGAATTTACCAATCCTATATTGTCTAACTTATAAGAACACAGTTTGTGCAAATTTTTGGACAGGCTAAGTAGTTTGTCTATGTTGAACAGTAATTTCTATGCTCTTAATTCTTAAGAGAACCAATTGATGTAGGTGAAACACTTCAGAAAGGAACATGTAACTGGTGCCCAACTAGATTATGACGAATCATTGAAAGCATATGGAAATGGAAGGTAATCAGTAATAAGAGGCACTCACGGTGTACAATTACTTTATCAGGAAGTTTATTTACAAACTGTCCTGCAGCATATCTCCAATCTGCAGCACTGAACAAATGAAAGACGTACATTAACATTTTTGGGAAACAAACACAACCCAAGATAACAAAGAAACACAACTCCTTCACGCAATTAACTTGAACTGATATGAGTGGCAAAAGTAGATAAGATATAAAAGAGTTCACTTTATGCAACAAACCTAAAAACCCTCAATCCACAAATTTCGGTCCCAAAAACTAAAAAAAAAACCAGCAACATTCCCAAAACTCGAAACACAATAACAAAAGCAGTCAGTACCTGCCAATGATCCCATTAACCATAATCACAAGATGATCAGGGGAGCCGGTCTTGTTCTCTCCGGCGACTGCCCCGGAATCAAAAACATCCTCGCCGCCGCTACCGTCAGCCTCCACCTTGAGACTGTCACTCTTTTGGTCAAACAAAAAGCAGCCTCTACCGAATCGCCGGAAGAGATCCATCTTGCCTCCCCAATCCGCGGAGACCGCGAACTGCAGGCGGAGCTTGGGAAGTCCTGGACGACTCCCCAGGCTGAAAGCCACCAATTGGCGGGTTGGGGTAGGGGTCGGGGACGGGATCGGGAGGAGCACAGGGTTGTGGAGCAGGGAAATTGCGGCGATCATGCGGGGCAGAGGTAATTGGAGAGGAGCATCGAGAATCAATTGGAGGCAGGCTGTAGCAACACGAGTTAAATATTAATAAATACAAGAAGGATCGATGTCTGGAAGTGAAAGGCAGGTGAGAATGGAGAGAGTCTACGAAGTGTATGTGTTATTGCTTCAGAGAAAAGAATGGAGGAGAGAGGGTCCAGAGCGGCCGCGAAGTGAACAGTGAACAGAAAAGGAGAGTGGTTGCGAATGCTTATAGTGCTGGGAATTTGGAAATTGGTGCTGGTGATGAGGCCATCGCGGTTTCAACTTCCGGCCACGCTTTTCACACTACTACCTTCCTTGGCCTTTTCTCATTTTCTTTAAAGCACGTGATAAATGTGATTTTGAGATTTTCTACCAATAGCTTCAAAAAGAAAAACAAAAACGTAGGCTATCAATATAGCGTTGCATTTCACTTAGTTGTCACATTTTTATGTACACAAGTATCCCCTAAATTGAGATATTTATTTGTTGACTTGGATAGTCTAAGTAGTTCTTCTCATCTGAGGCGCTATTTCTCGAGGAAGAATGGACTTCTCTATGTGTGCTTCTTCGTCTTGTTGCTGCCTAGGAATGTGGAAAAGAATGGATTTATCTCTCACATATCTAGTCCGGCGGAAGATGATCTCCATCTGCCGTGCGAGGTCATGGTTGTTCCTGATAATGGAACTAGCTGATGCAACTATTTTTCATGGTCAACGCGGTACAATAGATTTATCTTGGTGTATTGCCCATGTGTTAAAGGAATTATCTTAAGTGTCATAATTTCACTAAGTCTCAAGATTGTCTTATCCCGTGTCAGGATCCAATGTCAAGGTATGTTGAGCGGTGTCCGTCAAAGCTATGACCTATGCTAGAAAATACACCAAAGAACGGGTACACATGTTTCCCAAGACACCGCTTTGGGCGTGAAAATGATATCTTGCTCGGGACACACGACTTCTTCAGAGAGCGTTTTATAGAGATAAAGCTAGAGAAAGAAAGTAACATGTAAAAAGTGAGGATCCTTCTCTCGTAATAAGAGTGAAGTTTATATACCTTTCGCCAATTTGTTTTACATGTCGGCACATGATTGGATGTCAAGGATGTGAGGTCTTCTTTGAGACCAACTTGAAGCATGGGCTCTAGCCTCTCAGGCACATTGCTTGTGTGTTATGGATGTGTCTCGAGGTCTTAGTACGTCCCTCAAGATACCAAGCGCTTGTTGAAGCCCTTTGAAGTCTCTACCACGCATGTTAGCGTCTCAAGGTTTCAAGAACATCGGTCGGGGTGTGTTTGACGTTTCAGAGCGTCGATGATCCCTCACGAGAGCCTAGAAAAATAACTTGGGTCTCATGGATGGTTATCATGTGTAATGAACATCCCTAAACCCCTAGATGGGCCTTAGAACCCTCAAAAAAGTCGAAACTCCACTTTGGGCTCAAAACATTGCCTCCGTCGCGACGAGATTTAGGATACGCATTGATTCTCCTTCTCCCGGGATTCGGTCTTCGTTGCTTGTGGTTGGGTTCCATGGGGGTGGTTTATTCGTTCTTGGGCATTTAAGATATCCTTTTTTATTTTTCAAATACTATGTGTGCCTTGACCTTGATTTGGTGTCTTCAGTTGCGCGACCGATGGGTACCGTCCAGTTGCTCGGTTGTGCGGTTGGCTTTGATATGCTTAATGTCATTAAGCTTCTCCATGTGATCTTTGGGTATGGTTGTCGTTCGCTTTCCTGAATCGATGGTACCTAAATGATCCATATGATCCTTGCAAGCTAGAGTATACGTTGAAGCCCTTAGAAGCCTCTACCACATGGGGTAGCGTTTTAAGGTTCCAAGGACGTTGGTTTGAGTGTGTTCAACCTTTGAAGTGTCATGGGACTCTTGCGTGAGCCCGAGGTGATGAATTGAACCTTATGTGTTCACTAAGTGTTTTGATTCCCTTTGAACCCTTAAGCGATATTTGAATGTGATAGGGTGCCCGATAGATGGATGAGGAGGAACGCGAACCCAAGTTGCGAAGCCCCCATACTTGGAACAAGGGAAGTGGAATCTACCATATGTTCTAGTGTCGTGATCCGGGTCCACCGTCGCGACAATAGTAGCTCAAAATGGATAGAATCTTGCTTGGTGGAGAGGCAATGACGCGACGCCGTTAGACCGTCGCAATGCCTGCTGTTGAGTTCACGAGCTTCGGACTTGTTTTGGACTTGTCTTTTAGGTGTGACTTTGGGCGGGCCAAAGCCTTGCCTAAGAACTTAATTAGCTAATAAATTTCTTTGGCCATGTGGGAGCTTGCGACCCCTTAGCATTTGACTTGAATATCTTGGGCATAACCATTATCGAAGGAGCTCACCCGCCTACCCCAGGTGAGGCCGGAAGCTCTTGAAAGTTGTTGATCTTTTTGGATGCGTCCAATGACTTGGGCATGCATGGGACAGACTCGGTCATGGCCATGTGACCCTTGAACATGCATGGCATTGGTCGCGCGTGATGGCCTTGAGCGCTGCCGGCGGTCTCGAACTCGTTTTGGGCACATGACCTTGGGAACGACTTGAAGTCAAAAAACTCGATGACGTGGCGCTCGGACATCATGTGTCATATTTTTTTTTGGTAAGAAAAGGAAAGCAAAACTGGCTACCCAGAGCCACGCATCACCAGGATGCTTTTCCGACCAGGCACTCCTCTCGCATCCTCCTGCAAAGACTCCGCCACTA
>JAYMTA010001845.1:0-18489 GCA_036897625.1 Pelargonium cotyledonis
CCCGACCCACATTCTCACTCTCTTGTTAAACTTTTCAAACTTGATATTGGATTGCTCTCATAATCTTTTCAACAACTATATCTTTGACCCGATTTGGTCAAGGATAAAATCATTTCAAAACTTTTTTTAATTTAATTATCTAGTTAATTGCAACAAAGTTTAATTAATTAATTAAAATTAATTAAGTTACCGACCACGTCCCTGAGGATCGATAACCGAACTTCACAGTCCTATTATAACAAGGTAGACTCCGGTATACTTGCCGGACACTCACCAAGTGTCCCTATGAATGGGCTAAGAGAAGTCTTGGCTCTTGCAACCAGTCTCCAATAGAGGAGTGACACATTTCTGGACGTGCCTAGCAACCCCCAAAAGATACTGAACTGGTCCATTCATTAGAAAGTTAGCATCATAGCTCATGTTGGGAGGAAGACCCTTTGTTAGCACCTCATATGTCTTTTTATTGTACTTAGTCAAGGCTCGATGGTCCTTGGGAGGTGGCGCACAGACAAGTGACAGTTTTGATGGGGAGGCGAAACCCAAGCGTGACTTGATGTGAAATTTGTGTTGTGCCACCCATCATCCATAGCTCACTCTAAACTGTGAGTTTTTCCTTTTTTGGAGATTAGTGAGATGAAATTTGTAATTGAACTGGTGGGGCACTTCCGAGCATACCAATGAGAGAACAACTTTATATATGGTTCCCTACCTAACAGACGACACATGATGGGAAAACAATTTATCTTCTAGATCGATGTAAGGGTCCGGTCACCTAAGTACAAGCTTAGTTGGGCAATGGTGATCTATATGAAAGGGTCCATAGGAAGAGTCATGCCAACAACAAAGTGCCACATGAATACTAGCACCTCTCCTAGGCAGGGACCACCATCCTTCTTCTTGGGAAGGCGAGGCTTGAATACTTCAGAATCGATGCGATGTAGCAACCAACACCTAGTTACTCTATCCTTGGTGACAGGGCGAGAAACACCCTCCTCTAAAAATCCAAGCAAGGAGGAATGAATCGGCTCAGCATCAACTAGTGTATGCACCTTGGGGATAGGGTAACCCCTTGAATAGTTATAGGAGGGACCTTACGAGGAGCAGGGGGTTCTTGGGGGTAGGACGAGAGAGGGTCGGTGTCACAACCTCATCATCTGACCCTTTCTCAAATAGATCCCAATAAGTCACAGTGGTAGTGATGGGCTCCTTTTTGTGAGAACTAAAAGAAGAAGCCGTTTGCTTCCCATTCCTAGATGGCCCTGACATGTCAAAGCCTCCATTGGGAAAGGTAACATCATTAGGTCATAGTATATGTAATGAGAGGTCTGGCACACCGAATAGGTCAAACTCACCAGAAGTATTTGAATTTTGAATTCTCAAAAATATATTCAATATACCCCTTATATTGAAAGACTAATTACATGGAGCACATCAGTCCAGACGGAATTCGAATCAAACTTCAACAAACCCGAAATGGCTAGGGAAAAAACATGTGCCTGCGTGGTACAATCAGAGTTTGACACATCACTCACTCCCTTTCCTCAAAGCACTAAGGGTCTGTACACTATCTCTCTCTCTCTCTCTCTCTCTCTCATCATTCCAACCTAGCCAAACACGCCATAACCCCACAACTACACAAAATAATAATAATAATAATAATAATAAAAGGTTTAATACCTGATGACCCTCATCTATTAGAAACTCACTAGTCAAGTCCTCAACTTAAAAATAAGCCATAACTGTCTCTGTACAAACGGAAAATTGGTAACGCGAGTCCCACCGTTAGTTTGACTCAACATATGGGTTAGTAGGGGTGACGTGGCACCACGTGTCATTTTAATTTATAATATTTATTTATTTTCATGTGTGGCGCTGATGTGGCATTTTGAAATATTTTAATGTAATAAAAATTTTAAAAATGACACGTGTCGCTTAATGATTGTCCCGAAATTAAATAAATGATGTGAAATTACAAATTTTCCCATACATCTTTGTAATTTCACATCATTTAATTAACTTCAGGCCAATCATTAAGCGACACATGTCATTTTTTAAATTAAAATATTTTAAAATCTCACGTTAGCGCTACACGTGAAAATAAATAAATATTATAAATCAAAATGCCACAAGGCGCCTAGTCACCCCAGCTAACGGTGGGATCCGCATGACCAATTTTCTTTTAAGACGGGGACTATTGTGGCTCATTTTTAAGTTGGGGACTTGGCTTGTGAATTTCTAATAGGTGGGGGTCACCAGGATATTAAACTTATAAAAAAATTAACCCACTCCACCTTCTTCAACCTCCAGCCGGAGCCACCACCATAACCCAAAAAATATATTAAAAATAGATAAAAAGATATAGAGGTGGAACTGTCGACGACCTCCCATGGAAGCCCTAATCCGGAGGCATAACCGGCCACTTTGGCCGTCCTCCCTACTCCATGCGATAGCCACGTGATAACTCATATTTTTGCATGTTATTTGACCCTAACTTATGCTATGCATGACTCATTTTACTCGCATTTTGCCTAGGTTTTGGCCTCGGTTGTGCATAATGTACTTGAAAAACACATTTTTGAACACAATTGACTCATAATTTGACTTTGGTGTATTTTTACTCATTTTATGCTAATTCCCACTCATTTGTGCCTAAAGTATTATGATTTAGTGTTCGGGAGCTTTTCAGACCATTATCCCGACGTTTGGGCATGAAGGGTAGCAAAAACCGAGTCAAATGAAGGAGCAAAACTCGACAGTTATGCCACAGCGTCGAGCAGTCTACGCCGCGGCGCCACAGAGGTCAACGCCAAAGTTAAACCTTTTTACAATCGCGGCGCCGCAATGCCGAGCCTGATACGCTGCAGCGCCAAACCTGCACTCTATAAATAGGAAACTTCGGCTAGGATTTAGGATCTGAATTTTTGCTTTTCTTCCAGCCGTCAAGAGTTTTTAGCTGAGTTTTTCCAGTGGTTTAAGAACATCCTTTCGCTCTTCTTTCACCTAGAGACTTAGTTTAGATTGTTAGACAAATATTGTGTGAGAGTTAGGTTAATTGAGAAATTTGTTAGATTGATTGCCGCTCTACGCTTTGTTTTGGACTGTTGATTTCGTTTTGGATTTGCAACGCTTGGATTGGAACTTTGTAATTTTACAATTTTTCTTTCTAATAGTATGTTCAATTTTGGCAAGTTGATAGTTTTTTATTTATGCATGATTGTTTCTTCTACTTCCATGTATAACTAAATCCTTGTGATAGGGATGTAGTTGACTTGGAGGAATTGTTCTAGTTAGGATAATGCTAGTTGTTAGATTTTCTATACTCTTTCATTGTGGTGGTTCGTTGGGTGCAATGCCCAGTTATGGATTGATCACCCACGACTTTGATCACAATGTGAGCTTCACCTACAAAATAAGGTTGTTGTTCACATGGATCAGATCACTTAGTGGAATTAGCTCCATTGCAGTTACATGCTTTCGTGTTTTCCATGCATCTCATAAGAGCCAAACGCATAGCCAACACGTATTTGACCTCTCTGCACTAATATGCTTAGTGGTGCAAATCTACATCTAGGTCTTGACCGAGGATGATGTATTCATGTTGAGTGTTAAGCAAGCCTCACAAGGGACACTTGATTACTTGAGCGGGCTTGGGGTGATTAAGAGTAGATAACTTGATGCTAGCACTTAATTAGGGCAATCCTCTATTCATAAGTCAATTGCATCCCGATCCCGATCACATCTATAATCTTGATAAATTCATGCTTTTAAATTCTATCTTTTACTATTGCTGTAATTTACTTTGTCGCAACCAACACTCACTCTTCACTGTCTACTTTTTGTGCCTAGTTAAATAGATACAAACTAGTAACATCTTTACCACCATTGTTCCCTATGGAGACGATATACTCAAAACTTACCACAAGTTCTATATTACTCGAGCAACTTCGGTACACTTGTTGGAAATTTGCACCACCACGCCTCAACCTACTTTTTGCTACGGAAACACCCATGCTTCACTAGACCACGAGCTTCTTCCAGATCAAGAGCTTTATCCAGATCGAATCGGACCACGAGATCCAGACATACCAAGGCCTCCCGATTTCTTCGTTTGCTTAGCCCCAATCTCGGCCAAGAGAAGCTCCCGCTGATCGATGATTGTAGGTACGTCTTCGCGCAACCTCCAATGGCAGCCCTCGGGCGGAGAAAACCTAGCCAGGCGGAGCCCGTTCTTTGGACGGGATATGGTCCCCCGTCCACCAGGCTAACAACATTGACCAACATAGACCCTCTGACAACAATGCACCACACCGTGCAAAAAAAGTTGGTTCCTACCGAACTAGGTGATCCATACCAACAAAGCTCACTGACCCGACTCACCCAATGGGAAAATTGAAGTGCAAGACAAAAATGCAACAGTAAAGCTCGAATACAATGAAAAATAATATACTTACTATCGAGCGACGGGAAAGACTTTGAGAATAGTCGATCCAAATTTGAAAGTTGAAATCTCACGTATATGTGAAGTAATTGGGTGATCAAGACTTAATTATAGCGATATGGGATCAACAATTAGGAAAGGAAAAGAACTAGTTTCCAATCAGGAAACTTGACTTGCAACAAACTTTTGGAGTTGCCTAAATCGGATTAGGAAACCTATTTTCTAATTCAACAAGGAAAAGCTAGTGGAGCAAAATAGAAAAGTTGGAAAGACGGGTCGGCTCCTAACCAATGGTCATGTGACGCGTAGATTTGATAAATCAACTGCACTCGAGGTAGGGGGAAATTGATTCATCATAAATAAATATGTTACCTCCTAACCAATGGTCATGTGATGCGTGGCATAGTGAGTCAAGGTCTATAGTCAACATGGGAGTGAAATTGGGTCTCCAACACCACATGAACACGTGAGCCGAACGGACCCACAGGACCACGTGAGCCGCACGGCCACATGTATGGGGCCCACTCAGTTACTTTCTCTTTTTTTATGGCTAGTCATAGCGGGTACCAAGACACTAAGTCCCACTTCCTAGTTGCCTAAATCAAATTGTCATCCATAAGAGGATTCCTATTAGAATTAAGAAAGTTAAAATAAGGAAATCAAAAGGAGACCTATAGACAGGGGATCACCCATCAGGGAATATCCATTATGGATCATCCATCAGGGATCACCCATTAAGGATCGAACTTTATGGGTCACCAGACCAGGGATCACCGGACCAAGGGTCCCGGGATAGGGGTCTCCGAAGATAGGAGACCACTGGGATCAAAGATACATGAACCAAGACAGTCAAAGACAAGGGAGTATCAGTTTAGAAGTGGACCGTAGGACTGATCATGGATCTCGAAGAGGTACCATGAGCTGCCGCCTAGCTCCACGCCCTAGCCCATACAGTCCCAAACATCTATTGGAGATGAACTTCACCTCCCACATGGCTGAAGGTCGAAGATAGCAAGAGCCCAGTGACAAGTAAGGTCAATTAGCAACGAGACAGGGTGTGAAAATCCAATAGGCACCTCGTCATCACCCAGCTCTTGCCCTGTTGGTGTGCATATCCAACAGACAATGAACCGGATACCGCAGAGCCTAAGGGCTCCCTAGCTAATCATCGACCTCCTAGATCACGTCGAAAGGAAGATAAGCTTAGTGACTATAAAAAGAGTCTTAAGCCCACACAACCAGGTTTGGTCATTTTACTCTTTGAACATACTCGCAAGAACTCAAAACTCCCTTAAACGTTCTTCGATCGTTAATCGCAATACAAATATTATTCTTCCTAAGAACGATATTTGGAGATTCAATTCTTAGTTAATTCAATATTTTATGTTAGTGTACAGACTCATTCTCACGCCAGAGGTGGTCCCCCCTTTGGGGATTCCGCCTAACGGTGTGTTACTTGTGCTTGCTGTAGGTTTCTGACTGGACTTGGAGCAATGCTACCACTAGACACCTGAAGACCCGAAGACCAACATTAAAGTAAGTTAGAAACCCTAACACTTGGAAAAAAAGATCAGTTTCACAATGTCTAGAGCCTTGATTCCATACTTAGAAAAAAGAGTTGAATAAATTACGAATCACAAATTGATAAAATTATTTGGATCGGGCCCATGCAGGTTCAAGTTTCAAAAGATAATTTGAATTTAAACCAAAAGACTTCGGTTTCATTCAAATTTTGGGTCAAGTTTCACTTTTAAATGTGCGGATTCACCTAAAACTACCTAGAAGTTTGACAAATAAGATCGAATTTTTGGTGTTCGCGGGTTCAACTCCAACTATTAAAGGGGTAAGATTTAAAGATAAGTTTTATTTTAATTAATTAATTAGTTTTATTTATACAATGATAAATTAATCAAATACATTATTTTTCGGAATTTTTTTGAATATGATAACAAAAGCATGAATTTTCAGGTGATTGAAGAATGGAAGATGCAAGAAGCGGTTTTTCTCTCAAATGGGTGTACTACCTCCAAGGATTTGAAGGGTGGTTAGGGTTTTAGCGGAGGTGACTATAAAGAGGAAGAGGGTAGTCTATTCTCTCCATTAGTGGTTATGGTTTTGGGTAAAGAGCAATGTCTGGCAAGAGGAGGCGGAGGAGCAGTCGTCGGGTTCACCAACAGAGATCACGGCGGAGGAGCAGGTGTCGGGTTCAACATTGGTGATCAAGGTGATGTCGGGATCTAGTTTGGTGAATGTGTTGTGTAGGGTGGGGGCTTCTATATCGGTGGAGTCAACATGGGAGGAAGTGATGTGAGGGGTGGAGGCGATGGAGGTTGATGACAATGTTATAGTCTCAAGTATGGATCAAATGATGTGTCAGTTTTAAAAGGACCAGGATTGGTGATTAGCTTTATGGGGCGATTTCTTACAGATTCACCAATTAGTTTAATCAACATGTAACAGATGACAACATGGATGTGGCGCTCGAAGTTTGGGGTAACAACAAAAGAACTTTTTGATCCAAATCCAAGTTTGAATAAGCAAACTCAATATCTATTCGAGTTTTATGATGAGGAGGACGCAGAGAAAGTTGAACTTCAAGGGCCCTAGACCTATAATGTGAGGTTGTTGATGATGGAGCTCCTTAAGCCTAGTGATAACCCTTATACTATGGATCTATGGATGCTGAATTTATAGATTTAGACGCGAGGCATCCCGATGAACTATGTGTCAGATCGAGTTTATATGGATCTTGGTAATGTTGTTGGGTAGTTTTTGGAAACAGATCCTTTGAACTTTCGGGGTGGATGGGGGTCATATGCGAGGATACGAGTTAGGTTCTATACTAGGAATCCGCTGAGGATGAAGGCTAGACTATAGTTTGCGGGTATTGGCTGCTATGATATTATATTCCAGTATGAAAAATTACCCACGTTTTGTTATTATTGTGATAAACTGGGACACGTAGAAAATGATTATGCAAGATTCAAGGTTGTTAAGAATCATGGCCCAAAGAGAGCTTTTGGCACATTGTTGATAGCACCAAGGGATAGAAGATCGACCATATTATCACAATGGGTTCGCACGGGTCTCGACTAACCTTGGGATCCGATTGAGTTGGTTGAGGAAATTCCAATAATCCTAGTTTTACATGATGTGCATGAGGTTGGAAAAAAAAAGATTTCATCATTTCCAAAACATAAGAGAGGGACAATGTTAGTGGATGAGGTCGTTGAAAGGCAGAACCAAGTTAATGGGACAAAAAATATGATACAAGTTAGCCTGCATGTTCAGGTTCGCCAAGGGCCATTATCGAGATACAAGTAGGCTACCGTGAGAGGAACAACTCACGGTCAAGTCGGAGAGGTGGGGTACTGGTTTGGCAGGTTCAAGGTTTGGTGTGGTTCGGCAGATGCTCGTGGGCACCAGTCAAATCGTAGGGGAGGGTTTACCTAGTGCCTCTAATTCAAGTGATTTTGACGTTTTGGCTATTATTGCCTACAAGGGTTCAGGTTAAGTTGTTTAGTGCTGCTTTATTCCAGTTTTTATTTCATATTGTTTTAGTCTATTTGGCTTAGGTTTTATTTCATCCTGCTTTAGTTTATTTGGTTTTGTTTTAGTATATGTTTTGCTACTCTATGTGATCGTTTTCTTTAATTAATAGAGCGATTCTTCCCCTTCAAAAAAAAAATTGAAGATGCAAATTTACAGTTGTGTCATTTTTTTAACAAGTACTTGTCACTTAAGATAAAAGCTTTAATATGAAAATTTATGAACTAAATAGATTTTTTTATTATTAAAAAGTTGTGTATCGCTCTGGGTATTGAAGTAAAGTTCGTGTATTTTTAGTGACATTAATATTTTTTTTATAAGGTAATGTTTTAAAATAATTCATGTAGTATTCATTTTATATCTAATTAATTCATGTAGTTTAGTTTGTTACAATTCAGTCCTAAAGTATGGCAATATTGTTTCCAGTCAGTTCATGTATTTAGGTTTGTTCCAATTTAGTCTTAAAGTCTTACAGAATTGTTCCAATTAGTCTCTCCTTAAAATTTGATAACAAAGCAACTAGTTTGTGTGGACGTGGATTTTTTTTAAATATTCTTATAATCAAATATATGTTCACGTGGAATGTGAAGTGACACATGACGTGACAACCTCTTTCGATTTACTTTTGTTTGATTTTATTTGCATGATTTATATATATTATTAACTCATTTGTTTTTGGGGATAAAAAAAACTTATTTGTTTTCTTATATCAATATACGGAGTACTACATATTAGTCAATGACATTATGAAAATTATTGTGAAAATATATGTTTGAGAATTGCTTTATTTGAAATATATAGGTTACGTGACATTCTATTAGATACTTTCACAAACTATAATATATTATAGGATTTTTAAAACTCATAATGCAAAAAACTAATGACAAATAGTAGTTATTAGTTAATAGGATTAGAAATGTATAAGTAAAAGTGTAATTATTTAGAATCTAATATCACATCTTAATAACATTATTCTTACTACCATGCATATAGAGTTAATTTTTCTTAAATTTCATTATTTTCTTACACACACATATCAAACATCATTCTTTCAATATATACCTCTCCTTAGATCTTATATTATTTCTTTTCTTTCTTACTCAATTTCAAACTCATATTAAACACAACAAAAAAAACATATATATTCTATTTGTTTGATTCTCCACAATAAATAGTGAAAAAAGAGTAATGATATTATGGTTCCGCTACCATGAGTGATGTGAGAACAAAAAGTTTTGATGCGCCTGTTTGAACTAGGTTAACGCAAATGCACTAGTTGTCGCTTATCTTTTTGTCCACGTAAGCAAAGGTGTCTAGTCTAATGTTCAAACCTAATGTCCAACTGTACTATGTCTAATATCTGCTCTCCACGTCAAGGTAATCCAGTCTCCACGAACCTGTGGTCTGCCAGGAAGACAACACACCGAAGAATGGAGTACCAGATGTGGCGTTTCTTGAGTGCCACATCCGGCGTAAGAGTAAGTCTTTGCCGGATAACACGAAGGATCTTGAGAGTTTTTCTAAGAGATAGAAAACTAGAGAGATAAGTGAATTTGAGAGAATCAAATCCCCTCTCTCTTACCAAGATAGTGTATTTATAGGCTCTTAGCAATTAGTGCCACATGTAAGCGTGTGATTGGTTGTTAGAAAATGTGAGGCTCGTTTAAGCCTATTAGGCCTATTAGTGATTTGGGCTTCCTGCTCTCCAAATGTGTTGCTCATGCATGCCCGAGAGGTCACAAGTTCCCCATACGCCTCTTGTGTGTTGGGGTGTCTCGCCTAATTCCTTATGAGCCCCTACCGAGCGGAGTTGCGTCATGGGAGTTTGAGAGTGTTGATGTTGTGGTGACTGGTTGGAGCATCTTGAAGGTGTTTTTGTGAGGCCGAGACCTTGAGAAAGTCTTGTGGAAGTGTGTTGATTCTTTGAGTGTCATCTAGGGTAAAAAAAAGGATCAACTAGTGAGCATCAGAGAGCACAGAACATACTTGTTGGTGCTGGAACACTTCAATGTCACGACATGGGGCAGTTTTGAACCCCTCTTCCCATGAGGAAGCTCGCGCTTCGTGGCAAGTAGACATGAAACACTTGGTGTATTTTTATAGTCTTGGGAGCCTTTTTCCTCATGGAAAACTCTTTGATGTTCTTGCGCGTCACCAGGGAAGGTCGCGCTTCACTAGATGTTTTTGCTTCACGTTGGCAGAAAAGGGAACTTTCATGGTTTCCGAATGGATAGAGGCGGGGAGACGCGTCACTAGGGAATGTGGTCATTGGGGGAAGCACGTATGTTGCACATGGAGGATGCATGTCACAAAAACCATCCATTTTGATCTGCGCTCTTCGCGGGAAGCACAAACATGCCACATCATCCATCCATGTTGAGCCGGACTTCCCACGGGAAGCATGGTCATGTCACAACTTGTGTTTCTTGTGCCGCGACATCAACATTGTGGCACGTCGTTTTATCTTTTAGTGGGCTTCAAGCATTTCCTCTTGCGCTGGATCGTCTTGAAGATGTTTGGGGTCTTCAAGGAAAGCGAAATAATTGCTTTGGGTCATTCCAAGTCTCGGGTCGGGCGTAGATTTTTGGAATCAAGTAGGGTTGCTTAAGTGTCATCATGTTTGCCACGTGTCGGTTTATCATGCACTCTAATACTTATGATTTTTCGGGTAGCATGAAGTCTATTTTATTTTTATTTTTAATTTAGTTCATGTGTTATGCATCTTATGTATATAATCACTATTTTGAACTATACAAATAAAAAAAACTTATATGAAATGCAAAAAAATAAAGAATATAAACTGTTTAGATGTGATGAATAAATTATTTTATTATGTTTATTATAATAAATCAAATATATACATATTTATAGTATTTTTTGGAACTCATATATATGTAATAATAATTATACATTACCTACTCATGCAATGCATGTGATTTTATAGTAGTGTTTAATACTCAAAATGACACATAATTGTTGAGAAGATCAACCAAACATTAAGAGATTGAGAGCATGTGTCTCATTGTGTATGTTTTTTTTTTCTTTTCCACGTGAATTTCTGAATTGTTTTTTTTTTTAAACGAAAAACAAACTTTCATTAATCAAAACTCAATGGTTTAGATATAACCAGAGGACCTGGTACACCCAAATTGGACCAAACATAGAATTAGAAACCCGAACATATCTACGAGCTCCTAAATTTGTTGATCTAATACCTATAGAGACTAAAATTGTCTCGTTCTTGAAGATTGTCACCACACTAACCAAACTGAAAAAACAAAAACAAAAAAAAACTAAAAATAGCCTACCAGGAACTAGCAAACCACTACCTGGCACCCCAGATCCTAATACGAGATCCAAGGCTAATTCATACATTTTCTTCACTCACACACTCAATACCCCTACAACAACCAACAACGGCTTCCAGGACTTGCCTCGATCCCGAACTCCTCAACTGCCAACCCGTCACACGATTGATTAAACTCCAAACCTAGCAAATCATAAATGTATGACAACTTTAATCCTAACGTGAGATCCGCCATGACTTATTTGGAAACACCCTCTCCCTGCACCCACGACCAAACTTTATCTTTGATCCAAGATAGGGCTTCACGTACCGCCATCACCTCCACCATCCGAACAAAAAAAAGCCCCCGTCTTGTTCCGCCGCAACTCACAACCACAGTCACAACCTTGCTCCGCCGCAACTCACCCCACGCCGTCAATCCTTCGCTTCCGCCGCCTTTAACTGCTGCAATGCATAAAACCCTAACTGCCAAAAACACAAAACACCCCATTGGCGAGACAGACCACTATGATCAGATGTGACTACTCGATGGGCGGCTACAAAGGTTTTTCCCTAGAGAGCATAGACACGTGTATTGGTTCTAAATTTAAGTATTTTGGCCCTAAATTTTCTATGTATCAGCTCTGGTTAATGTACTTTGTTTCTAATTCCCTCTGAATATGTGTGGTAAGAACCCCGTTGAGGTTGTGGATTGTAAGGTTCTATGAATTTATTTTCAATAATGAACCATTGTAATTTTGGGAATGTATTTTTATTCTAGGTTTCTTATGTTCGTTGCTTAATTCTTGTTTGATCAACGGATAGGGAATTTAAGCTAGAATGTATTATTGAAAATCAATATTTTCAATATCTACGAGTCCCATTAACAGTTCTTATTGCATTTAATTATTAGTGTCACCTCACCAAGACAGGTTGGGTCACACAGTTTAAGCGATTTGAATTTCCTTTGAGGTCACGGGTTCGGCTTTCTTTGCTTGACGATATGAGATGAGTTATGTGAGTTTATAATGTAAAGAGCTACCCTTTTTTTGCACACGTTTGTGTGTGTGTGTGTGTGTATATATATATATATTAGTGTCACCTCGAGAGGCGTCTCTATGAATTTGATACTCGAACTCTTAACAGAGTCCTATATTATTTGTGCGATCTGGTATACTTATTATAAACATGTTTGAAAGTACTATTTTATAGTATTAAGTGAAAACGGTTTTTGAAAGTTGAAAAAGCTTTTGTGGAACATGAAGAACATATTTTGAATCACTCTCAAGTATTTAAAGAACAAATGAAGACGAAGCAAGGGTCGCACAACAAATTGAACTGATTTCATTATGTCTACTATTTTAGTTTTCCTTACAATACTTTACAACTTTCCTACAAATAGCTTAGAAGTAGTGTTCATGATGCTACATGGATTTTTGCATTGATATTATAATGTCTACGTTCTTTAAAAGATTCACATGTCAAAAATATATTCAGTCCACCGTTATGTTTAATTTTATAGCATATCTGTATTCAAGTAATGTAGATCATACTTATAGGTATCGTTTGGCAACATGAAAGTAATTTTCCCGGGAATGTTTATTTTCTTGGGAAAGTTGATAAAGGCATTTGACACGTGGGAAAATGAAGGGAAAATTCAAAATCTTGTATTGTGAAAAGTGAATACTATGTTTGGTTCAAATTTGTAACAACTGGAAAGGTATTGAAAAATATTTGGTAATTACTTATTTGCCCCTATAATTTAGATATCATAATTTTTTGCTAATATTTATATTAATGGGTTCATCAATTTAGTAGTTTCATGAATATAAGATGCATGAGTAATAGTTCACCATTAGTAGTTCAAATATCAAAACATGTATGAATATACGAAAAATTTATTGCTTGAAACAAAAATGTTTATACTCAAGTAGTTGCATGTTAAGTTATTGTAAATGATGACATAAAAACTAACAAGTATAAAACAATTCGATTATGTATTTAAAATAAAATGTACCTCTTGAAATTTTTGGTAGAGTACTAACAGTTTAGAATAGGATTGGTGAAAAGAATTATATTTATATTAGGTTTGCCCCCAACTTGCCTTTATGATCTTCACTTTCTCTTATCAAATTTGGCAAAACTCGAAGAAAGGTTTACAACTAACATGTCACTAGTATGTATCATGTATGACGCATGTGTAGTAAGAATTTATAGTATAAAGTAAAAATATTTTTATTTGAATTACGTTTGAGATTTTATTTTATATATTTATTTAAAAATTAAAATAAAATTCATCGCAAAACTACATGAACAAATTAAAAACACAAAGTATATTTTAAATTTAATATAATACTTTTGGTACCAAACTAATGTTATTTTTAATTCATTTTCACTTAACAAAGGTTCAAATTTAAAATTCATATATTCTTTAGTCAATATAATTCTCAATTACAGTTAATTCATACAAATAAAATTGTACAGATATAATTAGGTAAAACAACAACAATTTTTATAATGATGTAATAAAAATAAAAATATAACTTCACTCTTTGAATTCAAGTTAATATCACATTCCATTGAGTTTTCATATAATTAAAAACTCAAAGTTGATACGTCCATTAGTCTATTTAATAATATATAAAATGTGTGTGCATGAGTTGAATCGTAAATGTGTGTTTATAAGTACGAATCTAAAACAAACAAAAATAAAAACTATTTCTTTTTATCATATTAAAAATTGATTAGATTTAATTTCTTTAGGGCAACTTAAAATTTCATATTAAAAGCTATTAAACTTACATCCAACAAAAAGAGGTCTTTTCTCTCTAGGGTTAGAGAGTCTTGCTATTGACGGCAAGTGTCTTGCGGCTACTTCAGAGCGTGTTTTTGGCTGGTTTTGGCGGCGGTATTGATTGTTTCAACGGTGGCGGTCCGTTGGTTGGTGGAGTAGGAGCAGGTGTTATGAGAAACAGGGATCCTATGGAAGTTGATGGTAGAGGGAAGGGGCTGGCTGTAGAGGAGGTGGTGATTGGTTTTCAGGGGTTGCAGATTGATGTCGATGATCTCGTGTTTGACTATAGCTCAGAACTGATCCCCGCTCCGCCCCCGGGGAGTAAATTGTGGGGCTATGTGGGAAGGTTTCTGTCTGATAACCCTATTAACTTCCCAAGTATGAGGCAACAAATGGCTTCCGTGTGGAAACCAGTGTCTGGGGTTTGAATCACTGATTTAATTGATACAGTTCGGGGAAAATGAGGTTCGGTTCTCTATTTATTCGATTTTTTTGACGAAGGAGATGCAAAGATAATGGAGGTAGATGGTCCTAGGTATTTCAACAGGAAGGTGCTGGTTTTTAAAAAGCTGGACGTCGGGGAAAATGCTTTGACAGTGGACCTATGGCATCTGAGCATATGGGTTCAGGCTCGGGGAATTTCGAAAGGTTATGCTTGTGATCGAGTATGTAACGACTTGGGTAATGGGGTTGGTTATTTCATGGAGGTTGATCTGCTAAGTTTTTGAAGCGAATAGAACTCTTATGTGTGGATCCGTGTAAGCTAGACATGCGCAACCCTCTAAGGAGGAAGGCTCGTTTAAGCTTCCCGGGTATCGACTTAAGTATGGTAACGATTCAATATGAAAAATTACCAAGTTTTTGCTTCTATTATAGTATTCTTGGTCATATCGAAAAAGACTACATTAGTAGGAGACGAGCAGGGGAACAGAGTTCAGAACGGGCTTTTGCCAATTTTCTTATAGCTCCGGGGGCAGGTTCACGAATGTTGGGTCTGAATGGTTGCAGAACAGTGCAAATGAAGACTAGACTCTGGTGGTCAAGCAGTCGATCTGTGATGTGTCAGTGGCAGGTCGGGATTCAACAGAGTTGGCAAACCCTATCTCATCGGTTGTAAAGTGAAGCCGTGAGGATGATGTTACTCATTGAACTGATGTAGGCTCAAAAAATGTGGAGAAGGTAGGCTTGGGGACTCAAGCCTGCCAAGATTTATGAGTCTTATAGTATGGAACTGTCGCGGGATGGGCAACCCTTGAATAGTGCAGGTCTTACGCAATATGGTGCGAGACAAAAAGCCTGATCTGCTCTTCATGATAGAGACTAAGAAATCAAGGGAAGGGTTGGAATCTCTTCGTGTCAAATTAGGTATGCGTGGATGTTTTGCAATCGACTGTGCAGGGAGAAGTAGGGCCTTGGCTCTATTTTGGGTTGATCGGGTCCAAGTATCCCTGCTTGGTTGTTAGTTTTATTATATTGATGTGTCGGTAACTACTTCTCAATGGAGCTCTTAGCGTTTTACAGGTTACTATGGAGAGTAGGATAGAGTTAATCGATCTCGTTCTTGGAATTCCCTGTGAAACTTAGCTCAAGTGTAGGACCAGTGTTGGGTTTGCGCAGGAGACTTTAATGACATGCTTTTTTCGCATGAGAAAAGGGGTGGGAACCCTCAACCGATTGTCATATTGTCTGGTTTTGCTAATGCATTATCTGACTCGGGGTTGTTTGATATAGGGTGTGAGGGCTATGCGTACACTTGGAGATGCGGGAGTAGTTTAAACATTCAAATTGAGGAACGTTTGGATAGAGTTGTGGCTTTGGAAAGTTGGCGATTAAAATTTCCTTTTTGGAAGGTTTGTCATCTACCTTTTTCTACCTCTGATCATTGTCTTTTGTGGCTTATCCCGGGTGTGGTCCTTTGCAGGTTCCTCAAAAAGGCCGGTTCAAGTTTGAAAACTTTTGGCTTGAGTCGAATGAGTATGAGAAGGTTGTATGTACTAATTAGGAAAGGTGCTCAGTAACGGAAAAAGTGAGTAATTGTGGGGCTGCTCTCGCGAATTGGGGTCGTTCCTCAACTCATAATCTCAACAAGCAGGTTAGAGTGTTAGAAAAATAATTGGAATTCATGAGTCGAAGGTCAGATCAGCTGGCAAGGATTCAGGCTGAGGAGCTCCGATTGCAATTTCTGGAATTGCTCAATAAACAAGAAATTTTTTGTAGGCAAAGATCTAAAACATTGTGGCTCCATCAGGGTGACTTTAATACCCGTTCTTCCACCGAGCTGCCTCAACCCGGAAAAACACCAATAGTGTGGACAGACTTCGAGATTCGAATGGTAATTGGGTAGAGGGTGTGGATAATATTCGGGAATTAATGGTCTCTTTTTTTGCCAAAAAGTTTTATGCTCGAGGTACCGGGGATTTTTCTGTGTTGATTATGGTGGAGGTCCGTGTTTTAAATGCCCATAATGAGTCTCTGTTGGCAGATTTTAATGGTGATGAAATTAAAGCATCTATTGATTCCATGCACCCTGACAAGGCTCTCAATCCGGCTTTTTTCCAACAATTTTGGCCGATTGTGAGGGCTGATGTCGTCAAGGCATGTCTATCTATCCTAAGGAGTGGTGCTATCCCGGCTCATTTAAATGACACGATTTTAGTGTTGATTCCAAAGAAAAATAAACCGGACACGGTGGGTGATATGCGACTTATTGCGTTATGCAATATATTGTATAAATTGTGTCAAAAACTTTAGGCTTAAACCGATTCTCCATGATATTATCTCAGAGTCCCAAAGTGCTTTCATTCCTGGGCACTTAATTACCGACAATATTTGCCTCGCGAATGAACTATTCCATTTCTTGCATAGGAAATCTCAAGGCATTGATGGGTGGGGAGCTTTAAATTAGACATGGCAAAAGCTTACGATAGTGTGGAATGAGATTTTTTGGAACCTATAATGTTGCGCCTTGGATTTCATCTCGGTGGGTTGAATTAATTATGAGCGGAGTCCGGTCCGTGAGCTTTCAAGTAGAATTTGTGAGAGGTCTTTCTCGTAAGTTTCTTCCATCTCGAGGTATTCGCCAAGGCGACCCATTATCGCCCTACTTATTCATTATGGTCGTTGAGGGCCTCTCGTTCATTCTTTCGGTTAAGCAAAGTCGTGGTAAGATTCATGGATGTAGTGTAGCTCGGGGTGCGCCTAGTATTACTCACCTTTTTTTCACCGACGACGCCTTGATTTTCTTTAAAGCAACAAGCGAGGAAGCCGGGGTGGTTAAAAAGGTTTTGTCAATTTATGAAAGAGGCTCTGGTCAAAAGATCAATTATCATAAATCTGAAATCATGTTTAGCTCAAATACTAAATCAGATTCGAAATTGGCAGTGGCAAGTTTGCTTGGTATGAATCATGTTAGTATGTTTTCAAATTACCTTGGAGCTCCAGTTTGCAGAGGTGGGAGGCGGGTGGCTTTATTTGACGGGTTGGTGGATAAAGTGCGGAATTGAGTTGGTTCATGGACTGCTAAGGCCTTATCGAAAACGGGATAGGAAGTTCTCATCAAGGCCGTTACTCAAGCCGTCCCTACTTATACTATGGGGGTGTTTTTACTCGCGGATTCAGTTTGTGAAAAGATAGAGCTTCTTATAAATAAATTTTGGTGGCAATCGAGTTCTGGTAAAGAAAGCGGTATACACTGGTTCTCATGGGAGAGGCTTTGTGATGATAAGGTGATGGGAGGTCTCAGGTTTTGTAGTTTCCTTCATTTCAATATAGCTCTTTTGGCTAAACAATTATGGAGACTTGAGACTCACCCGTCATCTCTCTTTGCGCGCATTTTTAAGGTGAGGTACTACCCACAAACCTCAGCCACTGATGCCTCGTTAGGTTGTAATCCGAGTAACGTGTGGAGGAGTATTCGTGCGGCTCAAGCTTTAGTTTGGGATAATTCAATTCGTCGAGTGGGTTCGGTTCATTTGATTTTTGCTACTCGGGACCCGTGGGTTGCTTTTATTACGGGTTTTGTTCCGCGAGCTAGGCCGGAGGTGGGTGTGGCCAAGCTTAATGACCTTAAAGTTTCTGATCTTCGAGCCCAATTTCGCATGTTTGGGACATTGATATTCTTCGTGTTGTTTTTTATTATGATACCTGCCAAGAAATCATGAAGGTGCGTCTTAGTTTTCGTCCAGTTCCGGATAAATTGTGTTGGTTATTGGAGAAGGACGGGAATTATTCTGTCAAGAGTGGATATCGGGCTTTGACTCGGTGTTCGGGTACAACGGGTGGCACTCCAATATGGAGGGCGTTGTGGTCAGCGCAAATTCAGTGTCAAGTTAAGCATTTTTATTGGCGCGCGATGATGGGGTGCTTGCCGGTGATGACAAGGTTAGTTTCTCGTCGTGTTGAAGTGTCTCCTTTATGTCCTCG